>CAKNYM010051017.1:0-13166 GCA_932195095.1 Andricus curvator
CGTCCGGTGGCTTTGTCATAGGCCCTTCGGTTCGAATCCCAAGGAATCAAAACCGAATACCGAATATATATATATAATATAATATATATATATAATACCGAATATATATATATATATATATATATATATATATATACCATTAAACCATTTCCCTTTCAGGGTAGGCGTGACACTACCCGGCTCGGGTAGTGTTTCTAGGTGGATAATTTTCTTGTAGTAAATAACTACAAGTTTGGGCTCACCACACCCACGATGTGCCAACAGCACGCAGTATTCTTGAATGGTCACCCATCCAAGTACTAACCGCGCCCAACGCTGCTTAACTTCAGTGATCTGACGAGAACTGGTTTTTTCAGCGTGGTATGGCTATAGTTTATAAAATACTGAAAACAAATTATTATCAATAAAATCAAAATTGTACTGATTTTATTCAATTTATTGATTTTACTGCTTCGTTTGATTTATTTTATTGGTTTTATTGATTTTGTTGATTGGATTTTATTGATTTTGTTCAATTTATTGCTTTTTTTATTGTAAATATTAAAATTTTTTATTGAAAAATACAATCAAATGAATGAAGTGAATAAATTGAATAGAATACCAAAATCAAATTTTTATCAATAAAATCAAAATTTTACGGATTTTAGTGATTTCATTCAACTTATTGGTTGGAAATTAGTAGTGTGTATGGTGGGTGTATAGGTATAAGGTAGATAGGTATATAGGTATATAGGTTAGTTACATATATATTATAGATTGATCTGGAATTCTCGAGTTATTTATTCAAATGACACGTTCATTCCGCAACACTGCTCCGACCCAGGTTGCTGATCAATCTCTCTAGCGATCACCCCAGGTGAAGAGCCTCACAAAATTGTTATGTGTGGTTCCCCACTTAGGCCCATTTAGTATCCAAGGTCTTTGTTTCAGGCGTCATTCACTCTATTGTCACTCGGTTTACAAACTATTTGTCGCCACACTTTTCTATCCTGGCATACTACTCTAGCTTCCTTCACTTCCATTCATTTTTTTATGCAGGCTCTCGTGTTTCTATGGCTTTTTATGTTTCTTCGGATTAGTGTCTCATTCACAGATTCTAACCATTCTTTTGGCGGTCTACCTCTGGGCATTCTGCCATTTACTTTACCTTTATACACTTGTTTCGTTAGTCGTTCATCTTTCATTCTTTCAACATGTCTGAACCATCTTAACTGATTTCTTTCCCATGTGTCCACTATTGTCTCTTTTGCACCACATTCTTTGAGGATTATCTCGTTTCGGACTTTGTCCATCAGTGTTTTTCCGCATATTGTGCGAAGAGGTTTCTTGCCAATCGCGTTAATTTTACTCCTGTCATTCTCTTGACTGGTCCATGTCTCGCTACTGTATAGTACATATGGTACGAATATAGAATTATGTATGGCCGTTTGAGCTTCTTTTGATATGTTTTTATTTCTGAGCATGGACCCTGCTCCACCGATAACCTGCATACCCTTATTTATGCGCGTAGCTAACTCCCTATCTATTTTTCCGTCGATAGTGAATAGGCTACCCAGATATACGTACTTGACACCTTTTATAATCTCTCATCATTTAGGACAATGTTGCAATCGAATAAATCAATGAAATTAATAAATTGAATGAAATCACTAAAATAATTAAAAGTAATTTATTATCAACAAAATCAATAAAATAAACAACATCAATAAAATCCCAATTTTACTGATTTTAGTGGTTTTATTCAATTTGTTGATTTTATTGATTGATTCAATTCTATTTTTTAATAAAAAATTCAAATAAATCAATATAGTCACTAAGAACAATAAAATAATTATCAATATAATAAAAAAATGAACTACATCAATAAAATCAATAAAATTAAAACAATAAAAAAATCAACAATATCAATAAAATCCCAATTTTACTGATTTTAGTGATTTTATTCAATTTATTGATTTTATTGATTCATTCGATTCTATTTTTTAATCAAATAAATCAATAAAATCACTAAAAACAATAAAATAATTATCAATATAATAGAAAAAAAGAACATCAATAAAATCAAAACAATAAGAAAATCTACAATATCAATCAACTGAATAAAATCACTAAAATCAGTAAAATCAGTAAAATTTTGATTTCATTGATAATAATTTGATTTTAGTATTTTATTCTATTTATTGACTTCATTAATTCATTTGATTGTATTTTTTATTAAAAAAATTCAAATATTTACAATAAAAAAAGCAATAAATTGAACAAAATCAATAAAATCAAATAAACAAGATCGACAAAATCCATAGAATCAATGAAGTCAAATAAATCAATCAAAGCAATAAAATCAATAAATTGAATAAAATCACTAAAATCAGTAACATTTCGATTTTATTGATGTTGTTTTTTTATTGATTTTGTCGATAATAAATTGATTTTATCGATCTTAGTAATCTCCTTCAATTTATTTATTGTATTCATTCATTTGATTATATTTTAAAATAAAAAATCGAATATTTATACTTATTTTCTTTATTTTTTTTTTAAATACAATGAAATAAATCAATAAATTGAATAAACTCAATAAATTGAATAAAATCACTAAAATCAATTTATTATCAATAAAATGAACAACATCAATAACATCAACCAAATCAATCAAATAAAATGTATACTGGTTTCACTGATTTCATTGATTTTATTGATTTTATTTATTTGATTCATTTTATCCGTTTTATTCCTTTTATTAATTTTATTGACTTTATTCATGTTCTTCATTTTATTGATAATTTATTGTAGGATAATGGGAATTCCTTAGCACCCCCGCCCTCCAAAAGCTTATCACAAAAAAGGTTTTTCTTGCTCCACCCTATTCAAAAAATATTCATATTTATGAGCAAAAAATTGTCATAACTTTACAAATAACTAGTTTTTATAATTTTGGAAATCCCAAAATTTATGCATGAATCAAAGAAATCACAATTTTATTCTGCTTCTTTCTCCATTTCGCGACGTATTTCGCAAAATTTTGGTTCACCATCATCAAGTTTTGAGTCTTCGGATATCGGATGACCTCTGAAAATGCTTCTGTGATGTCAGAATTGTGAGTAAAATAATAAATTTTATAACTGTTCTCGCCGTTCAAATGTTGGCTTCTGCTATCCGCAGATTTCTCCCTGTCGAATAATTTATAATTTCCGTGAAAATAATAATTGCCTCAGAAAAAGGCTTTATTCCTCTAAACTTTATTGATCCGAGGATCTCGCAAGACCCCGGATATTTGACAAGTTTTCTTTCTTTCGTTTTCAAATACTTGGGGAAACATATGTATGAAGTCAGTGCCGTAACAATCAAGAAAAAAATTCAAAGTCGGATTGAACCAACACCCTCAGGGAGAATTTTCAGAGCATTTTCAACATCGCCAAGAACGCCTTCATTCCGGTTCATTCAACTTAATTACCTTAAAGTTTTGTTACCAGAAAGAAAACGTACGAAATAAAGATATTCTTATCATGTATTGTCTAATATTCATTTTAAAATACCGGTAATAGAATAATTTGCAGTTGAAATTATAACAGAAAATATAACGACGAAAATAAACTTAAAATTGAGTCAATCAAGCTGGCTGATCATCCCAAATATCTGATTGAAATGTAACAACCCATTTCACAGGTACACAAAAATGTTTAAAATTATATTACAAAAGTTACTTTCATAGCCTATCTTCAGTGGTAACAGGTTTTTACTGCGCGCGCGCTCGCTCGCTCGCCACGTTGCCCGCATGATAAAAAGTGGTGAGCGCGTGTACAAGCAGAAAAAAAACCGTGCACCGCTTAATATAGGCGATAGAAATAATTTTTCTGATATAATCTTCTTAAAGTACAAGGCTCAACCTTTAATTCGTCTGTAGAATGTCATGGTCACGCCCTGCGTTGTTCGAAAAAATTGCCAAAGGGCTTTTTTTGTGTACCTGATTTATTGTTTACATTCATCAACCTTGGTATTAAATCTTTTTAAATTTTGTGCAGATATCACATTCAATATTACAATGAGAAGAAAAACATTATTCTACACGGTGAATTTGATAATACCATGTGTGGGCATCACGTTCCTGACAGTGTTAGTATTTTATTTGCCCAGTGATTCCGGTGAAAAGGTAACTATTAGCCAGTACGCCATTCCACTTTTCTTCGTCTAAGTCGGTTGCAGACTCTAATAGTGGATGAAAGTTATATTTGCCCAACAGTAGTGAGCCCTTTAAATTTTATTTCGATCAGATAATACCTTCTAATCCGTGGATGGGTCTGAAAATTAAAATTTTCCAAAATTTAAAGAAAACTTCCTGTTGTCCCAAAAATTAAATTTTTTGTAGGCACAGTCTTTGATAGTGATTAATAACATAAAAACAACATTTGTGTTGAAATTAAAACTTTCTTAAAGTGAGGAAATAGGTGACCGTCTTTTGGTCTGCGGCCGCCCCCTCAGTAATTTCTGGCTAGTGCCGCCCGGGTGCAATGCACCCTTGGAACCCCGTCTGGGCACGGCCCTGTATGTCATGTTTGAAATCTTATCAGCTTAAACCGAAGAAACATGATATTTGGCCATGAGTTTGGCGTGACAAAAATGGCAGATTTTGATTCGATGACGTCAGCTTGTTGTTAGTAGAGTCAAACAACTTTAAACCTCAATAAGTATCTATAAGTTGATACTGGTAAATCAATTCTTTCTATAAGTTGGCAGGACTATGAGTTTTGAGGCAGATGCAACAGACAATGTTTTACATTGTACTCTGCCAGATGTTCTTGACGAAACAAACGAAGCTGTGGAAAAAATATTTCAGGCAAAGTCTTGAGCCGTATACACGAAAGCGTACGTGAAATTACAAAAAAAGAAAAAGTCTTTCTCAAAGAATGTGTTACTGGATTATTTCAACATCAAATCGATGGAATAGAAACCAACCACAATGTGGACTCAATATTTCACGCTGAAAATCATGCTGAAAGTAAATGACAGCATTTACATTTACGCTTGCGTGAAACTAACTAACTAAGGTAAATAAAGGCGAATAAATCAGTTTAAAAAATTGAAATGAATTTTGGAATGGCTAGTGCGTCTTGAAGCGACGTATTAACGAACATAATTGTCAAAAACATCGTAATCAAAGGGCGACTGATTGTTGTGAAAATTCCCGATACCAAAAACAAGAAACCTCGTAGTTAAAAAGGTGTAAAATAAGCAGGATTGAAATGTTCCTATTTAAACGAATGTCGTTGTTTAAAATAAATGTGCTGTACCTGAAGTGTACTCAAAACAGGCGATAACTTCTATTAAAATTATATCGTTTTTGAGGTTCATTTCAAAAATTTTGAAAACTTTATTTAATACTGTGAATTTCCAATTGGCTTACAAAAAATACTAATATACACTCACATACTCAGGAATGTTCTACATATGGACTGTATTTTTTTAAATTATACCGAGTTTCTGTCTGAACATTTTTTGACGTTCTATGAAGTCTATCGAGGTAAGTCATTTTTTTGTTCGAAAAGAGACCATCAGTAAAACGCATACGAGACAATTAAAAAAATTGCTTTCAGTCTATGTCGGATAAGTTTTACCGATATAGTTTAATTATTTATGAAATTATTTATAAAATAAGAAATGAGGAATGAGCATATGGGGAAAGAAACAGAGGGTGCGGAAATAGAAAAAGGTAGTAAAAAGAACGTGCAAAATGAGAATGAAAGGCTAAAGAAGAGACTAAGTGACATTGAAAGGAGATTAGAAGGGGAAGAAAGGGCAAAGAGAAAAAATAACATAGTAGTTAAGGGATTGGCAATGGAGAGTGAAACAGGGAAGTCGAAATCGGAAATCTTCTGAGAGATATTGGAGTTCAGGTAAGGGTAGAAGGAGTTAAGAGAATAGGAGGGACGAAGAAAGAAAAAGAAGGAATGTTTATAGTAAAATTAGGGAGTGAAGAGGAGAAGAAGAAAATTATGGAGAACAAAAAATTATTGAAAGGAAGAAGAGAAAGAATTGAAGAGGATTTGACATGGAGGGAGAGGAAAAGGATATGGAAAATAGAGCAGAGGGCATGGGTAGAGAGGAAAAAGGGGCACATGGTATGGACAGGGAGAGACAGATTATGGATAAGTGGGGAGGAATGGTTCTGGGACGAGGAATTAGAAGAAATAAGGAAAAAGGGAAAAAGAGTTGAGAAAGGTAGAAAAAAGGAAGATTCAAAAGAGGTTAGAGATCAAACAGAGGGGTTTCCAAAAAGCAAGGCGTAAGAAAAGTGAGGATAGGTGAGGGAAGGGAGGAGAACAACGTGAAAATAGCTTTCTGGAATGTGTCAGGCTTGAAGAACAAGAATGAAGGTTTTTGGCGGGAGTGAGAAAAGTTGGATGTGATTATGATGAGTGAAACCTGGGCGGATAAGAAGGATTGGAAGGGTATGAAAAGGATGTTACCTAAAGGTTATGTGTGGACAATGCAAGAAGCAAGAAAGGAACAAGTAAAAGGTAGAGGGATGAGTGGCATGGTCTCAGGGGTGAGAAAAGAATTGGCAGTAAAAGGGAGAACAGAGGAGGACAGGGCGGAAAAGGATGGAACAATGGTAAGAAGGATTATAATTGGAAAAGTCAAAATAGCGGTGGTTTGTGTATATAGAAGAGGAGAAGAGGAAGGTTGGAGAGTAATAAGGAGGTGAAGAAAAGGAGGCCTATATAAGGAGCTCCAAACATAGGGAGATAGATCGGGAGGGGATGAGGTTACTAGACCTAATAGGAGAAACAGGATGGTTTATATGTAATGGCAATATCAAAGGAGATGAGAAAGGAGAGATCACATTTATAGGTAAGGGAGAAACAGTAATAGACCACATCCTGGCGGAAGAAAGCATGAGGAATATGATATGCAGTGTGAATGTGGGGAATGAGATAGGGTGCGATCACTTCCCAGTAATAGCTACACTGAAAGGTGGCGTCCATAAGCGCGGCAGAGGGAGCAAGGAAAGAAGGGGAGAAAGGAACACGAAAATGGGAGTCTGGGGGTAGATAAATTAAAAGAGTTTAAACAAAAAATGGAAAAGGAGAATGTTAGGTATGAAAAGGAGGAGGGAGTAGACTCGTTAATTGAAAGGTTGAAAGGGTCGATTGAGAAGGTGAGGGATGAGGTACGTTCAAAAGAAGGAAGAGAAGAGGGAAAGAGAGGCTGGTGGGCTGAGGAATGCAGGGAGAGTAAAGAGAGAATGAAAGAGTGTGTAAGAAAATGGAGGAAAGGAGAAATAGAGAAGGCGGAGTACAACAGGATAAAAAGAGAACATGAGAGGATGCTGGAAAGGAAAAAGCAAAAGGGGAAGGAGAAATACAAGGAAGAAGTAGAAAAAGAGATCAAAGAAGGTAGGGGCTGGGATGTTATAAATAGGGAAAGAGGACGAAGGAAGAGCGTGAATGAAGAAATAGAAATGAGTGAGTGGACGGATTATTTCAAGGGTCTGTTAGGGGGAGATCAGAATAGGATCAAAGGGAAAAATAGAAGGATAGTCCAGGAAGAAATGGAGGAAGGGAACGGAATAACAAGAGAAGAAGAGGATGAGGCGATAGATAGACTGAAAAGAAACAAGGCTACAGGAGATGATGGTATGCATAACGAAGCGATAAAGTATGGTGGAGACGGGATTAGGGAAGAGATGTGGAAGATCTGCAACAAGGTCTGGAAAGGAGAAGGGTGGCCGGAGGATTGGATGACAGGGCTGGTGGTACCGCTTGTGAAGAAAGGGGAGGGTAAGAACGTAGAAGAGTACAGAGGGATCACTCTCATGCCAGTGGGTTATAAAATATACGCAGAAATTCTAAGAAAAAGGTTAGAGAATCAGATAGAAGGGAAACAAAGTGTCCCACACAATCAAACGGGATTTAGAAAAGGGATGGGGACAATAGATAACATTTCTGTAATCAACCACTTGGTTAACAGAAACTTAGGGAGAAAAAGATGAAAATTAGTCGCCTTGTTTGTAGATTTTAAAGCAGCTTTTGACTCAGTGAATAGAAAAGTGCTATGGCAGGCAATGAAAGAGAGGGGAATAGAGGAAGGTTTGGTGGAGAGGATAAAGGAAATTTTTACTGAGACCAGCATTAGGGTGAAGATAGGGGGGAAACGGGGAGGTTTTCTGGACAGGAAGAGGTTTTCTGGGCAGGAAGAGGTCTAAGGCAAGGGTGCCCGTTGAGTCCGCTACTATTTAATATGCTACTGGCAGACTTAGAGGAGAAGCTAAAGGAGAAAGGGAAAGGGGGGACGATTTTGGGTAACAGCAAACTATATTCTCTAGCATACGCGGATGACGTAGCTCTATTAGCAGACGATGAGAAGGGGATGAACCTAACGATAAGAATTTTTGAAGAGTATGTGGAAACAATAGAACTGACGGTGAACGTAGGGAAGAACAAGGTGATGTGCTTCAGAAATAGAAAGACCAAAATAGGTTACGTTTGGAAGATGAACGGACAAACAGTGGAAGGTGTGGAGGAGTTCTGTTACTTAGGTTTTTGGTTTGAGGCAGGAGGGGGAAATGAGGTGCAGGTGAGGAAAATAATCGAATGTGCGAGTAAAGTAATGGGCCAAGTATGGGGTATAGGAAAGAGAAGGTTCAATGACGATTGGAGAATGAGGGTTTGGATGTTTGATGCGTTTGTTTGGGCGGTGTTGTGTTATAGAGTGGAGGTCTGGGGATGGAAGGAACATAGGAAAGTGGAGAGCATGCATGAGAGATTTCTGAGATGGGTAATGGGGGTTAGTTGGAGTTGCCCAGGATACATGCTAAGGGAAGAACTAGGAAGGGAAAAAATGGTAACTAGACAAATTAAGAGAGCCTGGAAGTTTGAAGAGAAGCTGAAAAGGGGAGAGGAGAGCAGAATAGCACAAGTATGCTTGGACAAAGTTCGAAACAAGAAGACGAGAGGCAATTTGGGAAATTCGAAATGGGAGGAAGAAAGGAAAAAAATGAGGAGGGTCTGTGATATACTAGAAGGGGTACTGGAAAGGGAGGACATAGAGTTAGAGCTATTAGTAAAACAAGGAGAAGAGAGATGGGCAAAGATTATGGATTCGAGTTACAATAGATGGTATATGATGGTCAAAGGGTTGACGGAACGAGAATATTTGCAAAAAATAAAAAAGGAAGACAAATGGAATAGGGTGGTACGGTTTAGAATGGGAGAAGGAGTGAGATCTTGTAGATATTGGATAGATGAAGAGGACAATCTGTGCAGAGTATGTGGATACGAAATGGAGTCATGCGCACATGTGTTAGAGAGGTGTACAGGAGAGGAAGATGGACAGTTGAGTGTGGATGAGTGTGTAAGATGGATTTTGAATGGTAATGGACAGGGAGTGACGTGGATGAAAAAACTAAGAGAAAGCAAGGGAGCAGGGCAGAGCCAAACGGGTAATCCTGTCTAAAGGAAAGTAACTAGCAAAAATTTTTAATTTTCAAATCGGTGAAAATGTATTTGATGGGAAGAGAAAACGGAAGCCCTGGAAGATCGCTCATTTTTAGAAGTTTAAGAATCCATAGTATTAATATTATTGTTATTTTAAGTAAGGCGAAACATTAGAATATAAGCAGCGGTTAAGTTAGGTTAAGGATGAAATGTAAATATATGTACAGGGAGGGGAGGCCCTCAAACCCGTAATAGGGAGAGATTAAATATACATACGTGTTCCGCGAGTTCAGTAGATACACAAATTGCCACTACCTATCGATGACCTGTCACCAAACGCCTACTATCTTCAACATTCGAAAAGATTCAGTGGAATTGGTTTGCTTCGTATCTCCACTCACCGAATGAAATAAAATTAAACTGGAAATAAACAGAATTAATAAAAACGGAATGTTTCAATCGAAAATGGATTAAAACGTAAAATGAAAAAACGAAATTATTTTGGATTCGAAGCGTTGTGCATTTACCCATATTTTGTACTCTTTTTAATTCATTTTAATCAACATGTTCTTACCGGGTTGACAATTTGTCATTGACAGTACATCTTGCGACACTGTGGAAAAGTACAAGGAACTTTGTCTAGACAATACACAATGATTCGTTTTTCCCCTAAAATACGAGAAAGGAAAATTCGTGGAACAAGTCGTTGGAAAAAATAAATGTATGATAGTACCAGAAATGATTGCTGAGTTTTCTTATCTGCCAGAACCGAAATTGTACACCGGTAATTCAATAGGTTCGCAAACTTTTTGTAATTATTAAGAAATATATAATATTATTATTCTCATGTGTTTTCAGTACACGGTTTCGGAAGCACTTCAGCACCTCTATTGTGAGATTGTCTTCCAACAATAAAGAAACAAGGAGTGTGGAAGTCGAGCACAGTGGCAGAGGAATACCACGCGAAAAAGGTTGAAAAGAAAGTGGAGATAGCGAAACAAATAACAAAACAAATGTCGATGCCGTCGACTTCAACAGAAGATTCCATTGAAAATACACTTTCCAATGCACACATTTTGAATCAGAAAGACAAGAAAAATGAAATTTCGACGAATTCGAATTTCCTTCGCCGAAAAAGCAAAAATCAGAGAAAAGAATCTTGAAAAATCGATTGAAATAGGAAAAACGGATTTTTTTTTTGCAAAATTGTACCGTCCTTTTTCAAATGCAAAATCAAAATCAATGAGAAATTTGACGGTTAATTGTAACTGACGTACAGTTAACGTTTAATTAAATGTTTGTTAGGGAATAATATAAATAATTGTCTAAGTGATGGAAAATATAGGGGGGGGGGGATAGCAAAACTTTTAAATCTATTCACAAACACACGATATTATCGGATCGAACTAAAATTCGGAGAGCTTACTACTGTTGGGCAAATACGAAGGTGGGTTGAAAAGTTCGTTCAAACTCAGAGTGATGGCACCACTAGTGCTTATGCATGTTATTTTAAATTAGTACCATCTCTTGCAGGAACACAAATTAAATTTCAGGAAGATTTCTCTATTACTCTGTGTTTGACGCTCATTTCAATCGAGCAAGTGGAATGATTTCCAAAAAATAGATGAAAGAGAATTTCGTGTGTTGATCAAACATTACTTTATGAAAGGCATATCACCTCTGGAGACTAAATCCTAATAAAAATGCACAGTTTTCGATTGATCTAATTCTTTTATAGTACTTTTTAACTTGGCTTTTAATTTGAAATAAAAATTTCTAATCAATAATTCAAAATATGTATAAGTTACGTGAAAGTTATGTATAAATTATGAAAGCACATTGGCTACAAGTTAGAACTTATTTTAATTTTAATTTCATTTTGCACAATGCACATTGTAAAATAACTTGTTTACCGAAAATATATTATTTTCTATCCAGAAACCTTGAATTGTAATCCAATTAATTTCATTCTGATTAGCCGCTAATTATCCTGATACAGCCTAGAAAGACATAAGCCATAGAAAGCCATATAGAAACGCAAGTGGATTCAATGTATTATTTAAACCTAAACCTAATAGAACCTGTTAGGGTAACAATTTCGTACTTGTAGAACTTGGAATAAAGTAGATCCCAATTGATACCTAATAGAGTGTTTTTGTGACACGTGTTCTTGAAGAAAATATATTACGTCAAAGTATCTGGATGTTGCATAATGTGTGAAATGTTAGGGTTAATCATAAGAAACGTGTGCGTGTACCCCGTAAATATGCGTGCGCATAGGCCGAAGATTGTTTGACGTTTCATTCTGAAGATTCTTATATAATAATAATGATAATAATACCAAAAATTTCGCTGGAAATGCGAGCGTCTGCATGTGCTTGTAATATGATATGGAGATGAGAGTGCTGTGAGGTGTATGCATAACTTATATTAAATGCTTATTGTAATGAAGTCATATGACATTGAAAAATGGAAAGTTCTATTACCAACTTAATGGGTAATGCCCCTTTTGATATGCGCCGACATCATACAAGCATACAAAACCTGCACTATACAGTATTTAAGAAATTTTTTCAATGTGAGTTGCTATGCGTCAATTCGCTAAAATCAAATATAATGAACCCATGTTGTATAATAGTTTCTAGAACATTCAGCGGTGTATGACATAACTTATATTAAATGCTTATTGTAATTGTGTCATATTTCATACACAATAATCTAAGCATGTCAAGCTAACAGCATTCCATTCTGATGACGTCATCCTAGTTCCAGGAATCCTCACCTGCAGGGTTACATATTTCGTCAATATTGAGACTATATTGATGCTATATAAGAGACAAAACTTGTACAAACCTGCAAAAAACTGCACAAACCTGTATATGGGGCATAATTTCTGAAGTGTACCCACCTCGAAAATGAAAGTTGTCCGATCGGGCTAAAAATTGGCCCAATTGTAGTCCTATTAGATAGTACTCCTCACACCAAAAATTAATTCATTTTGATAATTATTTATCAAAGTGGAGGGGGTACAATTTTGTGTTTTTTAAGAAAAGCTTTACTTTCAAACGTTTGTAACTTTTGTCCTATTGCCTTAAACAAAATTTCATTTGAAATATTTTCGATAGAATTTTTCACACGCTTTCTGGTGGCAATAACGATTTTTGAAAAAAATCAAAATTTGACCCAAATTTTCAAAAATCAAAAATAAATTTAACTTTTTTTTCAAACTTGGGCACTTTTTTTTTTCTTCAAAATAGTTTTAAAAGAAAGCTGAGATTTTTTCCTATAAGACCTCCAATTTTTAGAGTGGCAAATTAATTTGTCTTTGAGCAATAGAACGATACATAAACAAGATGCCGTGATAGGGCCGGTGGCGCGCGATCTCCCCTAGTGCGCTCAGGCCGAGGATCTTTGTGCAACGCTTTAGTGCCAGTTTTTTAAGTTAAGTAATATTATATGCTGCTAGAATAACTGTTCTCTGCATTTTCAGGGTGAATTAACAAAGGCCTGCATTATTGTAAGTGTAAAATTAATTGGGAATATGCTTTAAAAATTAGAAGTGAGAATATACATCTTTTAAATTTACATTTTTCTTCAAAAACCTGAAGGAAAATTTATTGCCTGGGGAGTTTTTGATTTGCTTCGTTTTTGCTGAGAATTACGCCTTCATAATCCAGAATGTAGCGCAATGATAATTTAGCTCATGACATGGTGGCTGTTCACGAGTATCAA
>CAKNYM010051017.1:18166-44106 GCA_932195095.1 Andricus curvator
TGTGGAAAGCGATGTGGATGCGCAAAAGCTGGTCTACGATGTTCAGGCATGTGCCTCAATTGCCAAGGTCAAGGTTGTCTTAATGCAGAAGAAGAAATAACTGATGACGAAGAAGATATAATTGAAGATTAGGCACATTATTATGAGTGAAATATTCATTCACAAAGTCAAAACTTTCAAAATAAGCCCATGATACAATATGCAACTGGCACTAACAATGTCTAAAATTTTATCAACAAAAGAAGATAATTTTTATTCCGAGTCATATTATTAACCAATGATCAGTAGAATAGGCCTATAGGGGAGACCACAATAAAAAAACGCACTAAGAACTCTACCTCAGGGGTGGTGTGGAAATGAGATCCCAGTGCTTGTACGTGCATTTAATTAATAATGACTTTCCAAATTGATGTAATCCAAAAAGATGTATTGGTTCTAAAAGGAAACTTTCTGCTTTACAAATTTTCTTCTATGCATTTTTGTCCAAAAACTACCCGTTTATGAGTTATGGGCCGAAAACTAAGCGCGCGAGTACGTTTCGCACCATACGCCAAAACATCCCCCCCACTCCTGAAGCTGATTACGCATCACCTATGGCCTGTAAAGCAAAAGTGTATAAAACCTTTTTTATTGCAAATTGAATTATAAATATTTTCACCCCTATTTATTTTTGTCCTCCGACGCACCCTTTCGTATATAATAGCCAAAAACCAGCGCTACCACTCGTCTAAGGAATGTTTTTCGAGGCTAGGGGTGTATGCGGCGCCGATCCGATGGGGAACTTTTTTGGTATTCATTTCTCATGCCGTCAGGGATATGATCATGAAGAAAAAAAAACTTTACCTTTTTTTTCTGGAAAAAAGTCTAATTTCCCCGGACTAGATAACAATGCATGCGGACGCACATGGGCGCATGGCGTGCAAGCACGATGTGTCGGCAACAATGAAAGCACAGTGACAGCACGTTCTGAGGGTAATAAGTAATCCCGCATAGTGCCCGCACATGGTCTGCATGATATGCAGCACAGCGTGCGTCTATCATGCTCGTCAGGTACTTATGGCAAAATGTCGGCATATAGCGTGCGGTGAAGAGTGTGGCACAAAAAGCGCATTATTACTAAAAACATCATATAGCACTTGTGTAAAAATAAAACTCTGATCAAATTCGCTTCATGTTCTGAATTTTTGTTATTTTCCAAGTTTATTTTACAGACAAAAAGTCGAAGTAAAAGTGAATAATTATTTTTGTTCAAATTAAATAAACATTTTTTCTTGGGTTTTGTTTCGGAAAATGGTTCACTAACTAATATTAAAGAACAAATTAACATCGGCACATAGTACCGTCTGACAGTGTTTTTAAACAAACAATCTGCTGGATTTAATAGCAAAAAAGCGATTGTGCTATCTTCGGAGCAGGTGCAAACATTTTCAACAGAGGCTCCGGATTTGGAGTATCTAGCAATAAAGGTAAGTAACATAACCTCTTACATAAATGCAATATTATACGAGTGAGTTCACACACTACAATACACAAAATATATACGCTATTTCCAAAATATTTTTACACATACAATATGTACAATTTTTGAGACAATAACTAAGTATGTAACACTTCATTGACAGGTCGCTTTAATTTTTGGAGTTTGTGGAGCTTGTCGGAGCATCGAATTAGTCAACATCACACTTCAGGACATCACCAAACAGAGTGACTTAATTATTGTAAACCTTCCAGACACGAAAACGAAAAAAGCTCGAACTTTTGTCGTCAGCCAAGAATTCAGTTAATTAGCGAAAAAATATGAAGCACTGCGTCCAGAGAAGATGGCAAGCAATCGTTTTTTCTTGAACTATAAAAATGGAAAGTGCTCTGCACAAGTTATTGGAATTCATAATTTTTCTAATATGTCAAAAGAAATTGCGAGTTTCTTAAAATTAAAAAATCCCGAGACCTACAACGGACATGCTTTTCGGCATACCTCTGCCACATTGCCCGCCGATACCGGAACAAATATAACGACTTTAAAAAGACACGGAGGCTGGAAGTCCACCACTGTTGCTGAAGGATACATTGAGGAATCAATTAAAAACAAAACTAAAATTCGAAACCTTTTATACACCACGATAAATATGCCTGCAAATGAATCAAGTACGAAATCGGATTGAAAAAGCCGACCGTCAAAAAACGAAAACAAGCAGGTAACAGTGTACAACAACTGTTCGTTCATAATAAATAACAATTAGATAAGAAAGAATAAAACTTTGTAAAATAAGTCAAATAAAAACCTTGCTTTTTCTTTCATAAAAATGATGTTTTTCAAAAATTATTCAAATCCCCAAAAAAATTTCAAATTTTCAAAAATATCCAAAATTTTCATATTTTTCAAAAACTTTCAAATTGTTCAAAAATTTTCAGACGAGCAAATATCAACCGGCTGAGTAAAAACCTAGTTAACACCCCTGGGGGCTGTAACACCTTGTAGTTGGTGGGGAGACTCAAGCATATGGGACATAGGGGTCAAAAGGACCTCGGCCTGCATGCGTATGGATATGAATGAAAGGATCCCTATAAACGGGCTCTCCTGGGTGAGAGGAAAAAGGATCCCTATAAACGGGCTCTCCTGGCATGTGTGATTACGGTATGATAGAAGGCTGAAAGAGCCTAGCTAACACGGGCCTTCTGGATCCCTGGGTCGAGGCCCCTCCCGGACCGACTTACAGTTTTGTAATCGGGACAGGAATGGCCTGCGGCCCACATAGCGACTAAGAAACAGCTCTCCGTTTTTGTTCTGGTGGTTTGCAAGGGGATATTTGCACATTGAGTGGTTCACTCAATGTGACCACCCCCCTAAGCCGTGGGTGTAGAGCGATCGTGCTCATGGCACTTTGGCACCTAGGGGTTACGAAGGTGTCTTAACGGCCTCTCGGGGACACCGGACTACCTCCCCGAGTAATTACAGTAATTACCCCTGCATGCGGGGCTCTGCAGGGGCGGACCTTTATTTCCCTAGCTTCTCGTGGGATCAATATGGATATTGAATACACAAAAAATGAGAAAGGAGGAAGAAGGGAGGTGGCGGAGGGAGGTGAGGGGTTCGGCCCTTACGGGCCCAACTTAACCCTCACCCCTCTATCTGTCTCTCCGGCAAGCCAAGTTCAGTTGATGACTGTGCCCACAGCTCCCTTGGGAGCTGAGGGATCGACGGTCCCTCTGAACGAGGCCATGGTACTGGGAGAGGCCAATCGGCCCTCCAATAAGAAAAACAGCCTCAACGGTTCCCAGAAAAGGAGACTGAGGAGGAAAGTGCGGCAGGCTAGGGAAGCAGCTGCGGGAGCTGGAGCGTCGGCAGCTGAGGGGCTGACATCCAGCACTGAGGCCCAGAAGTGAGGTAGAGGCTCGGAGGGCACCCCACCGGGGGTGGCTGGGCCTGTGAAGAGGCACAAGTCGGCCCAGCAGCCGGCGAACAGAGAGTCGTCGGGAGCTGGACTGACGGCCGCTCAGAGGACCAACCCCCTGACGGTGGTGGTGGCTGACACCAACTACCCGGACTCATTGCTCACGGTGGAGCAGTTTGAGATCTTCAGGGAGGCTACCTGGAGGGCGCTTGGAAAAGTGTCCCCAGACCAATGGCCAAAATTTGTGACCTCCTTCTGCAGAGGAGGGGTCTTTGTATTTGTGGCAGCCGACCCAGCGGCTAGAGCTTGGCTACTCAAAGCGGTGGTCGAGACGGTGTCGTGGGAAGGTGCGTCCCTTAAGGTGGGTGGAGTTGAGTTGCTCCAAAAGATGGTGAGAGCTACGGCGTGGTTCCCGGGCAAACCGGGAGACCCGTCTGAGGTGCTCCGTCGGTTGGAGGGATTCAACCCCTCACTGAAGACTGCGTCCTGGCGAATTGTCAGGCACGAAAAGCCTCAGGAAGGGGACACATTAGGAAGCACTAGGCATCTCCTAGTCATGTATATTCCTGAGTCCCAAACAAGGGCCCTTTCGGCCCTCAACAACAGGCCCTTCTATCACTTTGGACAGGTCAACTTCAGGGTTGCTGGCCAGGGACAGGAGGAGCCTGTTGAGACTTAGGAGGATCGGGAGCAGACCTAAATGACTGCTCCGGGTCTAACCATTACCCAGATTAACTTGCATCACAGCAAAGGCGCCTCTGCAGTTTTGCAGAGGGGCATGGCTGCAAGGCATACAGGTATCTCGCTAATCCAAGAACCATGGTTAGTTCGAGATACCATTAGGGGATTAGGGGGAGCTGGTATTTTTTGTTACAGGGACCCCAAGGCGGCCAAACCAAGGGCATGTATACTGAAGAAGGGAGTTAGCGCTGTCCCGCAGCTTGAACTATGTTCGAGAGACCTGATGGTGATAGCCTTGGATCTCAAAGGGATAGGGAGGCTGGTTCTAGGATCAGCTTATTTTCCTTATGACAGCGATACTAATCCACCAGTGGAGGTATGTACACTGGTGGAATATTGCAAGGTAAGAAGCATTCCTCTTCTGTTGGGTTGCGATGCTAATTCCCACCATACTTTGTGGGGTAGCACGGACGTCAACTCAAGAGATAATGACCTACTGGAATATCTAATCACTACCGACTTGGATATTCTTAATACGGGGAACACTCCGACGTTCCGTAATTCGGTCAGGGAAGAAGTCATTGAAATCACTCTCTGCACCAGTAGTTTTAGGGATAGTATCAAGAAGTGGAGGGTTTCAGACGAACCCTCTCTCTCAGATCACTCACAAATAGAGTTCGTGTTGGAATCCGTTGTACCCGCTGGCCCCAAATGGGTCAGAAATCCAAGAAGAACGGACTGGGATCAGTTTTCCACGGAACTAAGATGTGCACTTTCAGAGGTTCCCAGGTCAATTCGAGACGTGGACACCCTGGAGATGGCAGCCAAAACTTTCACGGAAGCCATCAAAGCTACTTATGAAAGTAATTGTCGACCTACAAGAGTCCGAAAGGCTGGGGAGACACACTGGTGGAATGGGAAACTCGAAGAGCTTCGCAGGGTAACCAGAGAGAGGTTCAGACGTGCCAGTACTGGCGAAACGAAGGAACTATGGACGTCATTCACAACGATGAGGGACGAATACAGAGGTGCAATACGTAAGGCAAAGCAGGAGAGCTGGACCAACTTTTGCACAGACATCGAGAAGGGAGCTGAGGTGGCTAGACTGGACAGGCTGCTTTCTCGAAATCCAGACGCTATTCTCGGCACTCTGAAATTGCCCGGAGGGGGATACTCAGAGTCGGACGGGGATACCTTGGCCCATCTGATCAGGGCACATTTTCCAGGCTTTTCAAGGGCTGGAGAAGGGAGGAGGGCGACTCAGAGGCAGGCAAAGTCACCTGTGGCCAAACTTGGCCCCAAACGACGGCTGGCCAACGAGATCGTCACCCCTGCCAGGGTCAGGTGGGCCCTGAAATCCTTCAGTCCTTACAAGTCTCCTGGCCCGGATGGCATATATCCGGCCCTCTTACAGAGGGCCGGAGAGTTCAACATAGGGCCGCTTGTGAAACTTGCTAGGGCTAGTTTGACGTTGGGATATGTCCCGACGGCTTGGAGGGGTACGAGAGTAGTCTTCATTCCGAAGGCAGGTCGGATCGGTTATACTTCACCCAAGGATTTCCGGCCCATCAGCCTAACTTATTTCCTATTAAAAACAGTGGAAAGACTTGTGGATAGATATATCCGCGATAAGGTCTTGTCAAGCAGAGCGCTCCATAAGGAGCAACACGCCTATAGGGCTGGTCACTCGACGGAGACGGCCCTAATAGGTGCAGTGACCCTAATTGAAGGTCAACTGAAGGAGAAAGGCCTTGCGGTTGGAACCTTTATGGACATCGAAGGAGCCTTCAATAACACCTCTGGAGAGGTGATCAGGGCGGCCATGATTGCACATGGTGTGCCTACGGCAGTCGTGGGATGGACTTGCCACATGTTGGCCAACAGGAATCTAACCACGACTAAGGGTGATGTCACTCTAAGTGGAACCATCTACTCTCGAGTCAGGGTCTTCACGTCATAGGCTATGCGGACGATATATTAGTTATCGTGCGCGGTCAGCATCTGGATGTGCTCTTCGGAGTAATGCAGCAAGCACTGCTGATAGTAGACTCATGGTGCAAGAAAACTGAATTATCGGTTAATCCGAGTAAGACAGATGCGGTTGTTTTCACCAGAAGGTACAAGTGGGGAACTACGAGTACATTGAAACTTGGAGGACAACAGTTGGAAATCAAAGAACGAGCCAAATATCTAGGAGTAATTCTGGATAAGAAGCTGTCATGGAATGAGCACCTGGAAAACAAGTCCAAGAAGCTAGTAGCGACCCTATGGCTCTGTAGGAGAGCCATAGGGAAAAGCTGGGGCCTGAAATCCGAGACACTTAAGTGGATTTACACAGCGATCTTGCGACCCAGATTAACCGATGCGGCGGTGGTCTGGTGGAGCAGGGTCGAGCTGTCCACTGTGAAGTCTCGACTGGAAAGGATCAGGGGACTGATTTTGAGAGGCGTCACTGGAGCTTCGAAGTCGACAACCACGATGGCACTGGGGGCACTAATAGGTTTAGAGCCCCTCCATCTTACCATCAAGGCCGTGGCCTGGAGGCTAAATTTGGTAAATGACAGCAGGATCTCGACAGCAGTGAAGATCCCAGTCGATATTGCGAGAAGGCCGACCCTGAACATGCCCAGGGACAAAATTGTCACTCGCCACCTCTTCAACAAGAAGTACCGAGTTAGCCTATCCACGAAGGAGGAATGGGTTAACGGCCACGCATACCTGCCCTGTGATGGAGACAACTGGTTTACAGATGGCTCCAGGAACGAGGAGAAGGCAGGAGCCGGCGTATATCGTAGAAGGAATGGAATGGGCTTCACAATTGAGATGGGGTCCTACGCCACAGTTCTACAATCTGAGACTATGGCCATACTCCAGTGTGCCTATAAGCCAAGGGAGTATGGCAATAAAAGGAACATCCGTATCTGCTCAGACAGCAGGGCTGCTATACTGGCCTTGAATGGAGCAACGACTACGTCGCTATTAGTACTGGAATGCTTTGAAGCACTAAATACGTTAGCGACCGAAAACCGAGTCACTCTGCTATGGATCCCTGGACACAGTGGTATCAAGGGCAATGAGATATCGGATAGGCTAGCCAAGCTAGCAGCAGGAAGCAATTTTACTGGACCCGAGCCAGTGGTAGGTATTTCCAGCAGGTTAGTCACTGAAGTAATTAACAGTTGGCTGACTGAGGAACATCAGAATGAGTGGGACCTGGTTTCTGGTTGCAGACAGGCCAAAACACTCTTGGGCTCAAAGCTTAACTCCAACCGAGCTAGGGAAATACTCAAGCTCGGGAGGAATGAAATTAAAGTCCTAACAGAACTATTCGTAGGACATGGGAAGTTAGGATATCACAGACACAAGATAGGGCTTGCAGAAAGTCCCCTATGTCGTCTGTGCGGAAAGGATAATGAGACATCTACTCACATCCTTTGTCACTGCCCTGCTATTGCGGGGAAACGTCTAACACTCACAGGTAATTATTTTATCAGTGAGTTGGAGATATCGGCCAATAGCGTGGCTGCGTTCCTCTCCCTATGGAGAGGGCTATGGGGTCATGCTTAGGCTTACAAGGGGACGCAACGGGATTACCCAAGCGTCAGGGGCTGCTAAGCTCTCAACCCAGAACTAATAATAGAAATACTTCTGAGATTTAAGTTTTTAAATCTCAGTAGTAGAACGATTAAAATTATGCAAGATTGAAAAACAATTGAAAGTAATTAACTGGATGATTCAAAAGTATAGTGTTCTTCAAAATCCCTTTGTTTTTTAACAAAAGTGATGAATAAACGTTCTGTGTTGAATAATTTAAATAGTTCGAAATAAAAAAATATTTTCAGATAAATATATATTTCTCGCTAATACATTGTTTAAGAGGTAGAAGGAATAATTTTGTGTATGTCGCTTTTGGAATAAACACCTGTTGCATCATCAGTTGTGAAAGAACAACTTTCAGCACAGGAGTCTCTTCTTAAAAACGTCATACAATGTTTCCTGTTACTTATGTTATTTTTAACATCTTGTTTTCAATAATTATAACTCAAAACACGTGCATGGTAGCATGACGCTTGCACGCACGTGCCGACACGCGTGCGGCGCATATGCGACGCATATGAGGACACATATGTCTGCACTTGCCCTCACATCGTGCCGATCGGTCGACACGCGTGCAAACACCATGCGGGCAAGGTGTGAGCAAATTGTTATCTGGGTAATTTACCTCGCGTAGTGACTACAGCTTGCCCACAACGATTCTGATTGGTCGAACATAGCGATTCTGATGGGCTGAATTAATTTTTATGCGCATAGCTTCACATTATATCTTTGGACCATGCTTGAACGTAAGTGTAACTAACCCTACTTTCATTTCAACCAAGTTCAACTGTATACGCTTAAAATCCTACTTTTATAGCTAATTAATCATGGATAGTGATGACGAATTATTTTTATCCACGCCGCCTGAACTGTGTGAAGCAGCGAAAAAAGTAACCGATAATTTCTTGACATACAAATCAAAAACTTCATCTTCTGAAACTGTTTTGATGGCGTACTTCGATGAATTAAGTAAAAAATATCAACCAACCAGCATGTGGTCAACCTTCTCTATGCTTAAAACCACAACTAATATTAAAGAACAAATTAACATCGGCACATACTTCCGTCTGACAGTGTTTTTAAAAAAACAATCTGCTGGATTTAATAGCAAAAAAGCGAGCGTGCTATCTTCGGAGCAGGTGCAAAAATTTTCAACAGAGGCTCCGGATTTGGAGTATCTAGCAATAAAGGTACGTAACATAACTTCTTACATAAATGCAATATTATACACGTCAGTTCACACACTACAATACACAAAATATATACGCTATTTCCAAAATATTTTTACACATACAATATGTAAAATTTTTGAGACAATAACTAAGTATGTAACACTTCATTGACAGTTCGCTTTAATTTTTGGAGTTTGTGGAGCTTGTCGGAGCATCGAATTAGTCAACATCACACTTCAGGACATCACCAAACAGAGTGACTTAATTATTGCAAACGTTCCAAACACGAAAACGAAAAAAGCTCGAACTTTTGTCGTCAGCCAAGAATTCAGTTAATTAGCGAAAAAATATGAAGCACTGCGTCCAGAGAAGATGGCAAGCAATCGTTTTTTCTTGAACTATAAAAATGGAAAGTGCTCTGCACAAGTTATTGGAATTAATAATTTTTCTAACATGTCAAAAGAAATTGCGAGTTTCTTAAAATTAAAAAATCCCGAGACCTACAACGGACATGCTTTTCGGCATACCTCTGCCACATTGCCCGTCGATACCGGAACAAATATAACGACTTTAAAAAGACACGGAGGCTGGAAGTCCACCACTGTTGCTGAAGGATACATTGAGGAATCAATTAAAAACAAAACTAAAATTCGAAACCTTCTATCCACCTCGATAAATATGCCTGCAAATGAATCAAGTACGAAATCGGATTGAAAAAGCCCACCGTCAAAAAACGAAAACAAGCAGGTAACAGTGTACAACAACTGTTCGTTCATAATAAATAACAATTAGATGAGAAAGAATAAAACTTTGTAAAATAAGTCGAATAAAAACCTTGCTTTTTCTTTCATAAAAATGATGTTTTTCAAAAATTATTCAAATCCCCCCAAAAATTACAAATTTTCAAAAATATCCAAAATTTTCATATTTTTCAAAAACTTTCAAATTGTTCAAAAATTTTCAGACGAGCAAATATATACCGGCTGAGTAAAAACCTAGTTAACCGACACTAAAAGTGAATTGTACCGATTCGACTCGCCACGTCAGACCTCCCCTGTGATACATGATAATCGGGAGCACGAAACTTTCAAATCATGCCCTTGGTGTGTGAAGTATAATGTGCACCATGGAACTACGTCGGTCATTGCGCCTTGTGAGTTTGCAATACTCGTCTCCGCCGCGCGCTTCGCGCTCGTCTACGACTTGTATTGCAAACTCACATGCGGCGTATAAGGACCGACTTAAGTTCCTTGGCGCACAATGTACTATTAATAAATAATTTAATTCTTGAATACATAAAAGTATTTCATAATTTTGAATTACTTATACGACTATTAGGAGAATCATCGAATTCCAACCATTTTACATATATGATTTATTTCCAAGCTTTCTTGCTAGTGTCAGAGTATTTAACTTTTGAAAGTTATTGCTCACATTATAAATGTTAACATTTCTGTTATACAATCTGGACTGTAATTTTTAAAAACAAAATCGTGTTTATACATGCCAACACATGCGTTTTCTCTTGCTTTAAATTTGTTGGTTCATTGTAATTACTATAATATTTAGTTTTAGGTTTTTCGAAATTCATGATAAAATTTTATTTTCTTGTCAGTGGTCACTTCGTTTAGTTTAATTCCAATAGCTCGATAATTGCTATCATTGCAAGAAGACAATAAGGTTGATGACATGTCTCACAACTAAGAAGCTTGCATCCTGGTAGTCTTTTAAGGGCTTTATATAACTAGCTCTGAATTATTATTTGATTAATTGTGAAAATTTCCATTACCTAATTTCCTGTGTAACATTTTTCAAAACCGTGTTTATACCTACGATTTTTTGTGGTTTCTGATAATTACCCTTTATTTTAATCTTTCTGGTATACGAGATAAAACTTCCCTTTTCAATTGAGCAGTAACTGCGTTTGGTTTCATATTCCAATTTAAAATTAGTGAAAATTAGTCTCGAAAAAACCTGACATTAGCAGTATATTACAAAGAGACTTACATACTCTATTCACCTGTTATATCTATTATAAGAATCATTAAAACCTAACCATTTTACAAATAACTTATTTTCACGTCTCCTTAATCAAGGTGGCTACAGGTTAAGGAAGACCTGGAAATCAGGGGAGAGACAAAGAATTTATAAAGGAAGCACTTTAAATAACTATCAAGAATAATAAGTTTAAAATGTTCATCTTTCATGTATTAAAAATTCTATATTTAAAATTTTGGAGGATTATAATTCAAGTGTTACAATATTATTGCTGAGGATGAACTTTTGAACAAAATTGGCAAATTTACAGCCACCCTGTCTTTAGTACATTTTCAATAACTTTCACAAGTTCTCGCTCATGGCAATGACCTCACTGTTCGAAAAATCTGACTGAATTTAGGTGCACATGTATTGGAAGTTTTTTCTATTCACATACATTAAATTTCATGTACAGTATGCATTGGAATTGTGGGACGATAATTTTAAAGTATGCTCGTTTTAGCTTCCACACTAATAATTAATTCTAGTTGTAAAAATGGTACAATTCACACAGGAATTCCCTTTGATCAAGTTTTTGATTCTGCAGGTGAAATATTTATTCTGAAAATCCGTTTAAAGATCTAAAATTAAATACATATGAAGTGACTTATAGGTTGGGTCGAGATTTTGAATTCTATCTATATTATTCTGTGGAATTTATAGTTTGAAATATCTGTGGATTATAACATGGTAAACATTACACCATTTATTTATGAAAGTAAACTAAAAACACTATTTTAACATATAAAAATAGAATAAAGTGGATTTTGATAAATAAATTTTTATTTGCAAATCCATACAAATTACTTACAGTTACCATTACGTGAAATTTAAGTTACGTTTGTAATTTAAAAGTGCTTGAATTTTCAATAATTTTTTACCAGTACTGCGACGGTTTTGACTTGATCATCTTTAAGCATATGCATCAATTTGCATAAACTATGAGAAATTAATATTTGAAAATTCTCAATTTGAATGGCGTGAACACTTTTTTTTCAAGAGGTGATTGTTTGAAAAGGCTTCATGTTCGTGCTAAATAACACAAATTTTTGTTCAATCTGTGTTTTTAGTAAGATTGCTATTATCAAGCTTTATAGAGCTATATTTTTTCCACTAAAATTTATATATGTTAAAATATTTGAAATTCAGCTAAATAATTGTTGGAGTAAGACCGTATGATAGGCCATGCATGTATACTCAGGGATCCAGCCTTATATGTAGATGCTTATAAATGAGTAGAACACTTCCGGCGTCGAATGTCATATGTAAAATACAGATAAGAAGATTTTTTTAATACATTGATGAGGCGAAACCTAGGGGCTTCTTGAACTGTATGCCTTCCCAGCATTATTAACTAAAAGTTATTTAAGATCTAAACACATTTTTTCTGCAGCTCTTTCTTTACTTGAAGAATATTAGGAATTTTATGTCTGCTTACGAATTGTGCGTTTTAGATGCTTTCCAGTTAAAATTATTCGAGTTTGACAGAAATTGGTTTTTAGTCTTCCTCTAATATAGAGATATACATGAAATACTGTCGATATCATATAAAATATGCAAGTTGCAGCTAAACCTTTTCAAAATAAAGATAATTTTGGGATTTGAGATGTGGATAACATTTAAAATTTATAAAGTCATACTAGAATAATTAAAAAAAAAAAATCGCTAGATATTAATTTGATTTCCAAAATTCAATATAAGTATAAAGTTTCGCAAGTATATAAATAAACCCCCAGAAAATACCATCATCAGCTATCAGAACTTTCCAAATGAATTCTTTATGCATATATTACATTTTAGTTGTAAAGCAATCTAATTTAATAATGCCGACTAAAGTGCTGAAGATTTTAAAGTCTGTTGTTTGTATGGGCTACAAGTAATCAAGTTAATCAAGTTCAATAAGGAGGAGGGCGTGGATGATGAGATATTGGAATATTATGAACCATAAATGAACTGTTAGAATTTAAATCACACAGAAAAAACAAAATGTAATCTTTACAGCGATTTCAGAGTAATCTTTACCTGCAACAAACATTAACTTCACGTGTTAAGATTTACTTGTTTGCGCGCACAATTAAGTTGTGACATGCTGTTTTAAAAATTCGAGCTCATATGTTTAAATTAAAAAACAACAAAGATGCCTTGAACTTATTTATTAAAAACATCTTGGAATAGAAAGTTTACATAGAAAGTGATGATACAAAAAAGGATGATTGAATTCAAATCGCGCTAAGTCTGAGGTTGCAAAAACCGCCAAGTCTAAGAGTCCGTTCAAGATCGCGCCTCAGACTGCAATGTCCGTTTTTGCCCTATCTCGCCCCCGCGAGGAGAAAACCAAAATCGCTTGATTTTCCGGCGTTGCCAAATATATACCGATATGTAGAACTTAAAAGCTAGGAAGTACCAAGACCTGGAAACGTTGCACAAGAAAATGTCGGAGGGACCATTGCGTTTACAATTTATGGCCGCCTTTACCTTCTGAAGGCTAAACGTGCCTTTGCACAAATTAAACGGCTTTACAAATTATGAGTGTAGAAACGAAATTAGTTAGACAGAGAAAGTTGGAGAAATAGATTTATAATTTTATTTACTAAGTCTAAACATCCCGCCCACTTTGAAAGATTATTTTTCAACTTAATTATTAGTCATAAAATTCAGATATAATGCTATATTGTAAATTGATTAAAACCCACAACCTAACTGACGATGATAATAATAACGATGTGATGACATTCTTGAATTAGTTGCAATTATCGGTTACATCAATACGCTCGAATCAGCATTAATATATGATTACCACACAGGAAAATAGTATTGATAGAATCGAATAAAATATATTAACTCTACATGTATATCTATAGAGTATAGTATGAGCTGGAAATAATTACACAGATTCACAGATACATCAATTCAAAAAACAAATTAGAATTTATTGAGGATACTCAACTAATTCCTGATCGATTTGAAATGGACAGATTTTCGAAACCGAACTGTAATCATCGAGTCTGCAACCTTGACCGAGACTACTCGATTTACTTCGTCTTTTCCTGGGTGAATCTTCTCGATTCGACCCAAACGCCATTTGAGAGGCGGCAGGTTGTCTTCACGAACAATAACCAGTGTTCCAGGTACAAGCTGAGGGGCTGTCGATTGAGCCCATTTGTTTCGTTTCTGGAGTTGGCCGAGATATTCGATCTGCAAACGCTGCCAAGAATGTTGCAACATATACTGAAGGTGCCCGTAGCGAGTAAGCCGATTTTAAGGCGTGTCTCGCAAATCATGTTGTGGAATAGCGAGTAACGAGTCTCCAATTAGGAAATTACCAGGTGTTAAAGGAATTAAATCATTCGGATCGGTTAAAATGGGGACTAAGGCTCGGGAATTTAGACATGCCTCGACTTGGGTTAATACTGTGTACAATTCTTCATACATAAGACGAGTGTCTCCTATCACTCTTCGCAAATGTTTCTTCGTGGATTTCACCGCTGCTTCCCAAAGCCCTCCAAAGTGAGGAGAATTGGGAGGAATCATGTTGCAAGAGATTATTTCGTTCGCTAGGAAATCAGTAACATCTGATTTGAAGTCACAACTTTTTAGACGTTGACTTAATACGCGTAGTTCATTTCGAGCTCCGACAAATTTCGTACCGCTATCGGAATAAGTCTTTTGGCATTTTCCTCGGCGAGAGAAATCGATATAAACAATTTAAAAATGCATTGGTGCTTACATCGCGCACTTATTCGATGTGGACCGCCTTTGTGACGAAACGCACAAAAATGCAAATGTAGGCCTTAGTTGCGTTTCGGTCAGGAATTCTGTCGATAAGATCATACGGTCCAGCATATTCGACTCCGCATGTCGTAAACGGACGTTGGGGCGTAACGCGCGCTGATGGTAAATCTCCCATAATATACTGGGGAGACACTGGTTAAACTCTAAAACACCTAACGCAATTTTTTGGTACACTTCTGACTGAATTTTTACATGATAAAATCCAAAATCAAGTTCTCAATGGTGAAACTACTATTTGACATCATGCGTGCAATAATTTACGATGTTCGTGCACAATAAGAAGTTTTGTAAGAGCATTGTTCGGAGCGAGGATTACAGGATGTTTTTGTTCAAATGGTATTGAAGCGTCGACGAAGCGCCCGCCCACTCTGAGCAGACTCAGCCGGTCAATGAATGGATCTAAAGGGAATAATTTGCTTTTACCTGACACTTGCTTTTATCTTTAACACTAGAAGTACCAGGCGGGGTCAATTGACCCCTTTCGATTTTTAAAGTGGTAAATCTCCGCAGCGGTTGCTTGCAGAGAGATGGTGTTTTGTGACTTTTAATTATTTATAAATAGGAGTATTTGACCATTTTTTCGGAAGTATTGGATGCGCACTTTAAAAAAATCGAGTTTTTATAGTCTGTTACCGGCAGAGGTCAATTGACCTCTATCGCGGGTTGGCTGGTATTTAATTACAAAACATTTTCGGACTATCAGTTCTACTACCGGTGTATAACGTTCTACGTTTATAGTGGAGCGCTAGGATTAACCACATTTGCATTAAGTTGAAATGCACGGCGTATACTCGGATCGGGGAGTACAGCGGCACCGAACGACTTAGCTTGCTGTTGCAGTAGCAGTAGTAGCGACGTCGGTAGGACTACGCTGAGGTAGGCGAGTATTTTCACTTCTTTGTTGTACTTTTTCAGGTCACACTACTCTTCTCCACTTATATTAACGATGTAATATGAATATAGCATACTTCTATCATTAACTTTTGACGGTAGAAACTGTTTCAAATCATTATTTGACACCCAACGTAGGTAGGGGTCAATTGACCCCTCGTGGTAACCAAAGGTGGCAGAAAATCCCGGTACTTCTAGTGTTAAGCTCACAAGATCCCTTAGTTCGTATGAAAATTCTTGAGACTGGGCGAACTTCAAGAGGCACTTCAATTACCTGTTTCTCTCAGCCACAGTTAGGAGACCCAAAACTCGAAGTGCTCTAGTTACCTTAAGATTGGGAATGAAACGCAGACAATACGCTGTAACTCGAGTAAGCTTGGGTATCGAGGAGTACCTTTCAAGTAATTTAAAATCCTTATTCGTAGTTACAATAAGAGTACGCTCATGTTTTCTTCTCTCTGGTGATTCTTCACTAATTGTACAATTCGTATTAATCGGCGACGTTTGTGTGGGCTGTACTAGCCACGCCGGCCCCTCCCACTAAAGTTTGTTGCCTCGAAGATCTTCAGGGTTGATTCCTCGGAAAATAAGATCGGCTGGATTGTCTTCGGACCGCACATGGTTCCAGTTGTCATTTGTGAGTTCCTGGATCTCACTGGTCCGATTCGCAACGAATGTCGACCATCGATTGGGAGATGATTTTATCCACCATAAAGTTATTGTAGAATCAGACCAGAGATAGGTTCCTTCCACCTTCAATTCTAGAGAGGCAGTCACTGTTCCATTCAATTGTGCAAGAAGCAGTGCAGCCTGAAGTTCGAGGCGTGGCAGTGTAATCTTTTTGAGTGGAGCCACCTTTGATTTAGCACACAATAATCTTATCGTAGGCTGATCAGCTCATTCCGAAATCGTAGTTTTCACTTAAATTACTTCTATCAGGGATCATGATTAACACCTTGACGACCCTTTCTCAAGGTCACGCCGGTCGCTAAACGAGTTTTTGCCAAACAATTCCTCGATGCACGAGTGCAACGTAGAACATGTTATGTTCGATAAAACGCATGCAAGAGCCATGTACCAGTTTGTCACTACACGGAGCATTCAATCATGTTTCGTATTTGGTATAGATTGATTGTTCTTTGTAAAAAAATATACAGATATATAAATGTGTATTCACAGCCATTCATTCACCACAATATTTCTTATTCATTCATGTCATAAAATTACTTATCTCTTAAAATTTTCTATAATTATAATGAACTGGATTCCCTATATTCAGGCGCTAAGACAAAACTTACAAATTTCGGATGAAAAAGCGTACAAAAACCGTCTAGTGTATAATCTTTTATTATAATTGATGTATGGTTTTGAAAAAAAAGATTGCTAAGGGGCGAGGAAAGGTCAGTAAACGTACAACTGAATAAGATTTATTGTTAATACAAAATTGTTGCTAGTTCTATTTGGCACCATGGAGTTTGGACTATGGTTCTTTCCCGATACTAGTTCTTTAAACAAAGGGTCTGGTAAATATCAACTCCTCCGAGGAGGATTATTATATTGGGAAGTGAATTTTGAGAACAGAATTTGCCGGACTCCCAAAAATTATTTGTGCAATCAACTTGTTTAATTGACTTGTGGCTTCGTTACTGGACTAATATTGACTAACTGGTTCATCGTTGGGTCCCTAGATTATATAGAACCAATTGTGACGAGGGTTCTGAGACCTTCTTCATAGATCCTTGGCCCACTCTGGTTAATTGCAATATCACGTTGATTTTCCATCGTGCCTAGACTATTCATTATGACTAACAACCTTCTAATCAGTAGTTCAGCACGTGCCAAATAAAGAGTATGTTTAACCTTCTAGCACAGCATTGGGGTATCTTTACTGATTTATACAGTTTGATAAAACTGGTGTGCGCACTGCAAGTGCAAGGTCTGTATCTATTGTGACTAATTGAATTCATTCTGGTCTGTTGCCAGTCACGGGACTGTTTTTTTTACAATGAGCAATAGTTTGTTTTTTACAATAATATAATATTTTAATTCATCGGAAACATTAGAATGTGATATGTTCCCTAGTTTATAAATCTTCATTAGAATTGCAACGAATTATGTACATATCATTCTCTTTAAGTCCTGACGAGATTATGATATCATGGCGAAAAGCATAGACAAGTTTCCAAATTTTGTATCATTATTTCTACCTACATCTGTAGACCTAAGGCCAAATATATACAACGTTAAATTTTTTTAAAAATAAAAACGGCAATATATACATTTTCTTGTTTTTAACAGGTATCACTGTGTTCTTCGATTCTCCTGTCACTAACTGTGTTCTTCTTGCTTCTGGCAGAAATTATCCCACCGACTTCTTTAGCAATTCCTTTGCTTGGGAAATATTTGTTATTCACTATGATTCTCGTTACTCTTTCCATTTGGATAACTGTCTGTGTTCTCAACGTCCACTTTAGGTAAGAAGTTCTAACTTATTTATTCTGCTTAATTATTTTTTTCCTATGTATGTATGTGCTATTAGGGTACGCGTAGTGGCGCGAGATGTCTACTTAAAAACGAGATTGGAAAATTTAGCAACCGATATGGTGCATTTTTCCGAAAAAATAAACTGTGCCAAATTGAAATTGATTGCCCAAATTCTAGCGGTCGCTCAAAAACCCTAACTTTTTGTTTCAAACGGAAATTAGTCTGCGCTATTTTCCCTTGGATATAGTACGCGAAAATTATATTTACACTTAAATAAATTGAATTCAATTATAATAATTAATTAAAATTAATTAAAAAGTAATTAGGAGGCAAATTCAGATACTTTATGTAACAAAGGTATGATTAAAAAGTTATTTATGTCAGAAAATATAGTACAGTCCGCCCCTCCTATTGTATAAGCGGCTACTTTCAGAGTTACAAAGAGGCTGATAAAACGCGTGAATCTTTTCTGCGTTAAATAATAGTAGATTATGTATGCATACGATACTTTATCTGAAATAGGCAGAATACGCGCTAATTTATCTGCCCAACTCACGTTTTTCACTTCTCACTCACTCACTTCTTCCTCCTTGCTGTAAATTTACGTGCCGCTCGTCGCGGTACAATAACGTGCTATTTTACTGCCGCTCATCGGGCAGGAAAAGAGCGCTTATTTTTCCTATTTCAGATATACAAAATTACAAGCTGAGTCGAATATTAAGCTAGCCAAGAAAAGTAAAGGACCCAGCACACATATATGGGAAAAGTGGTCCCAGTCAAATTGGCTGAAGAAATAGTATGATATAGCTCATTATATCCTGACCAAAAAAACTCCTTAGACATGAGGCCCAAAAAATGCCTGGTTCCTGGATAGAGGGGTGGGGGCAAATGTCGCTTCTCATGCAGGCTAGATGAGTTCCACCTACACTCAAGGCCTGTTTGGCGTTCTGCTCAGGCATCATGGAAAATGTCCATGTTAATTTGATATTTTGTAGTTCAGAACCCACTGATCGTTAATATCCATGACTAAAGCTCGAAAGATGGATAGTTTTTCATCGATGTTGCACCGTAAGGCGCTTTTTATGCACGCTAGAGGAGCTCGACCGACACTAGAGGACAGTTTTGCTCCATGCCCAAATCCCTGTCGCTTTAAAATTTTGTAGTTTAGGAGGTTGGTTTTTGGGTACGCCAGGGGAAAGCGCATGAATATCCCCCAAATTTCATTTAACTTAAATTTTAGTTGACCGAAAATCAAGTTGCCGAACAGCTGTTTGTCATAATTTTTAATATTTCAAATTTTTAGGTGATATAACCTCTAGCGTACGCGGATGATGTGGTGCTTCTGTCAGAGAATGAAAGTGGAATGAAATTGCTAATAAAAGGATTCTAAGAGTATGTGAGAGAGAAAGACCTGACAATTAATGTGACGAAGATAAAGATAGTATGTTTCAGAAAGAGAAGGAATGAAGTAAAGTATGGATGGAAGATAAATCGGGAAATGGTGGAAATGGTAGAGGAATTTTGTTATTTAGGATTCTGGTTCGAAGCGGGAGGTGAAAATGATCTGCAAGTGAAAGAAAGGATGAAAAGTGCGAGTAAGGTGACGGGTCAAGTTTGGGGGATTGGAAAAAGTAGAGTCAAAGAGGACTGGAAGATGACAGTAGGGCTGTTTGATTCACTGGTATGGTCTTTGATGTGTTATGGATTGGAGATTTGGGGGTGGAAGGAGTACAAAATGGTAGAAAACATGCAAGTGAGATTTTTGAGATGGGTTATGGGAGTGAGCTGGAACTGCCCAGGATATATGTTGAGAGAAGAAACAGGGATAGAGAAATTGGTGATAAGTCAGAGGAAAAGGGTCTGGTCTTTTTAAGAGAAACTTAAGAGTGGTAAGGGTAGCTAAGTTGCACAAGTATGCCTGCAGGAAATATTAAATAAAGAGAGAGGAAACAAGTCACATTCAAGATGGCAGGAGGAGAGATGGCAAAAGTTAGAAGGCAATGGAGAATGTGTGACGAGGGGAGGGAGTGGCAGGAAGTAGAAGGAGAAATGAACAAGGAGCTGGAAGAGAAGAGGTGGGAAAATATTATGGAGTCAAAATACAATTAATGGTATAGATTGGTTAAGATGGAAGGGGTCCCAGAATATTTAGGAAAGTTGAAAAAGGAGTGCAGTTGGTCCAGAATGGTACGTTTCAGAATGGGAGAAGGCATGAATGAGTGTAAATATTGGATGAGTGAAGAAATGAAAATGTGAAGGGCATGTGGTTATGAAAGGGAATCATGGGAGCACGTGTTGGAAATATGTACAGGAGAAGAGGAAGGGGGAAAGAGCTTGGTAGGCAGAGTTAGATGGATACTGAGCGGTTGTGGATAAGGGGAAAAGTGGATGAAGAGTCTAGAAGAGAATAGGGAAAAGAGAATGCAAGGGGGAGGAAAAAACCAAAATCGAGACCAAAATTGATACAAGAGAAATATGTATAAGGAAGATTAGTGTAGCGTAACTTACAAAAGCTTGAAGAGAAATGGCAAGAGGAAATGGAAGCCCTGGAAGGTCTCGCGCAATTGTAAGATGATATGTAAGAGTTAGTAAATAATAAGAAAGCGAAGCGAGTAAAGGTTAAGTTAGGCATAGTGGTTAAGTAAAATTGTAAAAGATGTAAAGAGAACGGAGCCCTCAAACCCGTAAAAGGGAGAGTAATAAAATACAATACAATACAAGGTGATATAATCTCTATTTTGCCTCACTACCAGTTATTATAATTTATATTATACCGAATACCCATTTGACATAATTTTCATATATTCGAATTTCTATTCCCCATGATATTTATTATTCCTAATTTTAATTTAATACAATTTCTGTTTTTCCGAATTTGTATTTACCATAACTGTGATATTTCCGAATTTTCGCATAAACTAATAATCGTTTGCATGAGTTTTCACTTGTCATATTTGGGGCCATTCACAAAATACGTGATGCATTTTTCAGGAACTTCTGACCCCCTACCTCCCGCGTGATACTTCTTCCATTGTTCTCAACATGGAGAATGATACTTCTACAGACCCCCCCCCCCCCGGCCCCGAAACGGAGCACGGACTTTGTGAATGATCCCTTTTACATTTATTCCAATTATCATTTGACATAATTTATTTCTTCCCGAATAACCACATAACCTCGCATTCATTTACACGAATTGCCATTTCTCATAGTTCCCACTTAATCGAATCGCAATCAGGCCATTAATCAATCATAATTCTTTAATTTGAATTTCGCGCCATTATTTTTGGCTAGATGGGCTGTATGGTAAATGAAATTCCTGTGACATAGCAATTTGATGAAGTGGAAATTTTGACAAATGGCGATTCTTGTAAATGAATGCTATGTTATGTGGTTATTCGGGGAAAAAGAAATTATATCAACTGATAATTCGAATAAATGTAAAATATGATAAGTAGAAATTCGTGCAAATGAATATTAGGTTATGTGGAAATTTGGGAAAATGATAATTATTTTAAATACAAATTCGGATAAACAGAAATTGTATTAAATGAAAATTAGGAATAATAAATATTATGGGAATAGAAATTCCAATATATGAAAATGATGTCAAATCGGGATTCAGTATAATAGAAATTATCATAACTGGTAGTTAGGACAAATAGAGGTTATGTCTCCTGAAAATTCGAAAAAATAAAAATGATGACAAGCGGCTGTTCGGCAACATGATTTTCGGTCAAATAAAGCTTAAGTTAAATGCATGAATATTCATGCGCCTCCTCTAGAGGACCTCCAGCGACACTCGAGGTATGTTTGGCCCCAAGTTGATAGATCATGTCCCACATTCTGACACTCTGATATTTTTCAGTTTGCGACCTCCAGGGAGGCTATCGAAATAGTCTATGGCAAAAGCTCGACAGATTGACAGTTTTTCGTCAGTAACGTGTCAAATTTTACCTTCTGTCCACGCTATAAGAGGTTTCGCCAACACTGACTGATTTATTCGCGCCACGCTACGTATACACTACAACTGTTTGCCGTCACGCTGATAGATCATGGGAGAGTGTCTGGAAATAGCTTAACTACACGAAAAAAATTTATTCGTGAAAAAGTCATGAATTTGTAGCTAGGTTTCGGATACAAGATATAACAATGAAATATTGAATCTTATTTCAATGAGCAATGTATGCATACATTTTGAAATTCTTGAAACTTAAATATAAATAGAAAAATGTTATTTATGCGATTCAATTTATATACACTAATTTATAAATTCACAACTCGGAGGATTCGAACGCTCGAAAACTGCTGACTCACCAGTTTCTAAATATAAACCAAGAGTGCGTAAACACGCGCAGCTGTTAAGGCCCAACAACATAGGTCTTATTAGACCTCTAGCCACTCGTCAGACAAACTTGAACCACACATACACTCGCACACACGTACCGCACATTTGGGCGAGCGTGTTTGCAGGCTACGTGCAGGCGAAACTACTTTCCAGTTCCCAGATTTGTCGGGCAAGTTCTTGAGTTCCCTGAGAATTTTTTCCCAATCACTCCTAATACTTCTGTAATTATTGATGAAAAAAAAGTGAAGAACCATTTTAGAATTGTCACATCAAATTCGTCAATTCTTTTTTGAAGTTCGCAGATTATTTACGAAAAATACATCAATATCCGAGGAATTTTTCTCGTATCCGAGATCTAGCTACTAGTTCGTGACATTTTTAATGATAATTTTTTTCCGTGTACCGTAGAAACATTAAAAGGTAATTTTCGGATTATGTTACTACAAACTGAGCTTGATAAAACTCACCAAGTGCGTAAGTACTTATTTTGGCTATTTAATCAGGTCTTATCAACCACGTCGTCAAGAATAAACAATGGTTACGGAGTTTGGGGGCAGTTCAGCTACCGTAAAAGAATTAATTGGTAGTTTTCGGATCGTACTAATATAAATTGAGTTTTATTTACTCACTCAGCACGTTCAGTTCTGTATGGCATCAATTGGTGCGGTATTGCCAAAATGATAATTGGTTCAACATCACAAAGGGCATAAGTACTTATTAAAGCTAATTATTCAGGTTTTATCAGCCACGTAGCAAGATTTAATAATGGAAAGGTGATTACGGGTCGATTAACTAACGTACAAGAATTAATTGGTACTTGTTCGGACTGATTGATTAGGTTTTATAAACTGCGTCATCGAGACTACATTAGAGGCAGTATATCTGGGGATATTTGAACTACAGCAAAAAAATTACTGCGTAGTTTTCGAATTATGCTTCTGCAAACTGAAATTGATTAATATTGATCAAGTTAGTGAGTACTGATGCGGGCTAATTAATTAGGTCATCTAGTACGTGAGAAATATAACTCTATTTTTAATTTTCAATATACAATTAATAAACATTTACTCTAGTGACTATACAAAATTTCTCCAATGAATAATATACTAATTGGGCTTCGGCCGCACTTAAACTAACTGAATTAATTCCTTTTCAAGTTAAGATTCACTACTAATTGACACGGTAATGCAACCGCCATTTTTCATAATCGTCAGCTTTGATCGCGTGGTTCGAGTGAAGACTGCAATTAAATACTTTATTGGTCGGCGCTTCAAACTGGCAAAACTTACGTAAATCAACAATTTAAGATATTTTTTTTAATTGATTGAGCATGATCAACATTATTTATTATGTTAAAAAAACATGGCGCAGTCCGAGTGTCCACTCCGACGTTTCTAATTTCACTTATAATAGAATAAAGAATAAAAGTTGGAATTAATTCCTCAGGGTCAAATTACACTGAAGCACTGACTCGACCATAAAAGATTTTAATAAGAGAAACCCCGATTTGGGAAGTTGACGAGGTTGGCAAATATCAAGCTTTGATGTCGTGCCTACCTGTTCGGCACTTATTCACAATTTACTGTAATTTTTACATATCACGCAAAGAGAAGAGCTACTATCCTGGCAGACTACGCCTTCCTCGCATTGAACAATCGAGACGCAGTGCTTATTAATGCTAATTAATTGTTTACGATAGTTAAACTTCCCGCAAATACCCTCACCATTTTTAAGGCTTGACTTAGTTTGAACAAGTACTTAGGCACTTGGTGATGTCTAATAAAATTCAATTTGTGTTTGCATGATCTGAAGACTATCAATTAAAATTTTCAGATTAGTTACTCTACCCCCAGCACCCACTTTCATAGTTAAGTATTGACATCATGATTGTGAGTCCTGTCTAATTAGTTTGAATAAGTACCTAGGAACCATGTAATATTCAAATAAGTTCAGTTTGTGTTAGTATGATCTGAAAGCTACGAAATATAATTTTTTGCAGTAGTTAATCTACCCGCAGATATACTTCTCGTAGCAAAGTCTTCACGACGTGGTTGTAAAACCTGACTAGTAGTTAGTTTGAATAAGTTCCTAGGCACTACATAATGTTCAATTGAGTTCAATTTGTAGTATCATAATCCGAAAATTACCTTATAACGTGTAGCGTCTCTGCGGACGTGCCTATAAGGTCGACGGTGATATGGGCATAATCTATAATCGTGGCGACAAACATTTCTGCGGTATCTAAAGCTCTCCCAAGGGGCAGATGAGGTCCACTTTGGCGCAATATTTACGAAAAACTGTCTAGAGCTCTTCAAGCTTATCTGAAAACTGATCTTTGATGCAAAACTAACGAAGCACTATCCTTCTCTCGACCGTCAGTTATAAATCTTATTGATCATTCCTGACAACCGACCTTTGATGTAACATCAACGAAAAACTATCCCATCTCTCGAACTTCAATCATGGATATTATCAATCAGGGGGTTCTCAACCATAAAATATCCCCCCCCCATATCTCGAGACCTGGCGTTTTTTTGGACCTAGTGTCTAAAGACTGTTTTTGATAATGATATCATGAGCTACATTATGCTCCATTTTCATCTAATTTGACCGTATCACTTCTCCCATAGATGTGTGCAGGTTTCTTTCATATGAAATTTCATGCGGAATGCGCAAGATATTCACGTGCAATTTCACGCGAGAAAATTAAAAGTCAATCGAATATTGAGCTAGTGAATGAAGTAAATTGTGTGTGAAAATTCACAAGATACTTATGTGGAATTCTATGCGTAAAAAAATGTTGAAAATCAACGTGACGTCAAAGTTCTTAGCTTAGCTCACACTGTTCTAGAGGAGACTCAAACGGATTCCACGTGGATTTCACGCGAATTTCTTGTTGAATTATTTTCACATAAAATAAGGTGAGGTAACCGAGGGCATTAGCTGAGTATTAGGGTCGAATGTCTGCCTTCAAACTCGACTATCGAATAACCGGCAGAACTCGGGAGGTGATATTCTGCAGTTTTCCTTTCCTCTGTACAAATATTCAGGCAAATGCGACTACTTCTAACAAAGTCTGATGCAGCCGTGGGTTACCACTGGTTGTGATTATATTCATATAGTGATCCTAAGTCCACCTTAGTAAAAGAAAAGTTTCCACAGAACCACACCCGGTGGAGTGGAGTCCTCTGGCGGTATATGTACTCATGCAAAAGGACTTAAATAATACTTGAGCAGCGAGGGTGACCCATGTATAGACTTCTGTTTCACCAGGTTTTAAAAATAAACCCAGCGGACACGTTCTGTAAATGTTACATAACAAAAAGGGAACATTTATACATAACATTGTTACAATCGTGTGCCATAACAATTACAGAACATGAAGGTCACCCTGTTCTGTAACGCTGTTACTGTAAGGATACGTAACCGTTCTGGAATTATGTTATGTAACTAATATAGAACAGAGTGATAGACCTGTTATGTCACTAGAATGTCACAGGTGTTCCAAAAACGGAACATGAAGGTCATATTGTTATGTAACGCTGT
>CAKNYM010051018.1:0-14698 GCA_932195095.1 Andricus curvator
GGGGGTGGCTGGGGTGAGTTCTACATGTGCTGAAGGGTTGAGACTTTATGTGTGCCCCTTTGGCATCAATTGAAATTATTATCAGCAAAGCTGGGCGGATTTTTGAATTAGGTTGGTTTTGTTGAATTTTAAAAATATTTAGGAGTAGCTTGGGTGAGTTTTATATCTGATGAGGGGTTGAAAGTGCTTTAAGAAGTTTTTAGGGTTGTATGCGACTATTTTCTGCCATAAAATGGCAGCTTTCATGCATTTAAAAATAAAATTATTTTTCGTTATTGATTAATGCGTTAGGAACTTCAGACTCATTGTTTAAGGGATGGTAAAACATCCCCTAAAATTACGTCAAAATATATTCTTGCTATGTACGCTTACTCCACTTATTGGAAAGTCGTTTCATATTGTGGCAGTTGAATAAAAATCTCTATTGATTTTAGTTACTAAGAAATGATGATTTACTTGGATGTTTAGGGTACAAAAACACCCCCAAAAACATGCTGTATACCCAAAGAATCGTTAATCTTTCTAGTTCGTGGGTATGAATCTTTTGATTTGGTACGCCTGATCGTCAAAATATAAAAGTTTCAGTCAAATCTATCATAGCGTTTTTGAGGAAAAAAAACATTTTGCTAAAATAAGCATTTTTCCATTAAAATACATGTAAAAATCGAAACTTTGGACGAGTGTTTGTCTAAAAACTGTCCATCTTTCTGACATTTTTCTTTCGAATTTTTAGTTTGCAGGTTCGAAAATACAAGAAAATTTTTTTTTTAGAATTTTTTATCATAAGGCTTTTTTCTGTACATTTGGTGCGGGGTCCTTTACAGCACATAACGAATGAGGCTATAGAATATTCGGATAGATGCACAGACACCACACAATTACGTGAATAAAAAGAGATGGATATTTTATACATTAAGAAATGTAATTTTTGTTACTTATATGTAGTTTTTTACTTATATGCAATTCTTATTTATTCTTGCAAGATTGTACGAACCTTACTTTTTAAACATACATACAAATATATTCTTGAAAGAATTCATCGGTTTCTTAAGGAATGGCCAAGTCCAATTGTGTACACACGTGGAATATATGTTTCATTTTTTTTTACATTTATTTTTATATAAAAACATTATGACTGAGAGTCAAATATTAACAAAAGGCATTGGCGAAGAAATAAATTAGGATGAATTTTTTACAATATCGATTAATCGATCAAAAAGAAACTTTTTCTATATGACAAGCCTTATTTTCTATATAGGTACATTTATTGGTATCTTTCGATAGATATAATATTGCGGCTTTCATTATTTGTTAGATTAGTCCAAATTTATACATTCAAAAAAATTTGGAACTTTGATATTTTCCATTTTTTTCTTTAAAATTTATAATTCACTGAACCTTTCCTTACCAAAATTTCGCCAGATAATGTCTTTATTTACAAGATAACTGTTTAAGTGTCTCCCCTTTTCATTAATTTTTTTCTATCTCCTTATTAAGTATTTACTAAATAAATTAAGTTAATAAATTCATCATTAAAAATTCCGAGGAATTTTTTGTAAATAAATTATTATTTTTGACTGGTAAATTGAATATTAGAGTTTAAATTATTATCATGTGATGTTTGTTCAAGTGCGGACTTTCTACTTTGCAGTTATTGGTGATATTTTTATCGCGTGTGTGACTACATTAGACGAAGCACGACATAATTTATGATACTACCAACGGATAGTATCGGACCACTAACCGGGTGACCTATTCAAAATTAGCCTGACTTTTAAAGGCTATAACACCGTCCAGAATATAGAAAATTTTCCAAAAGAGTCAAGACTTGAAGTACAAAATTGCTTAAAAATCGGAATTTTAGTTTTCTCTTTCTCACGTGATAATTTAGTACCCAAATGGCCAAATTACATTGATTCAGACTCATTAAACGTAGAATATAATAAGCCTTCCAGCGGTTTTTCAAAAATATTTTTATCTATATTCTCAACAGTGTTATAACCTTTTAAAGTCAACGCTAGTTTTTAATAGGTCACCCGCCCAGTGTTCCGATACTATCCGTCCGTAGTATCGGTAGCGTGTGTGACTTCAGCTGGCGAAGCGCGACTTCATTAATAGTGACGGATAGTACAGTGCTGCCAGCGATGGGTGCAATACTGCGCTTGCGTCAAGCAGAGCCTTGTCATTGGTGGAGAACAGATATTCAAGCGAATAGCTAATTATTCTTTTCTCTCTACCAATGAGAAACTCATCTTCAGGCATGCGCAGTACTGAGCCGGGCTCTCGTTGGAAGCACTGGGATAGTATCGGACCACTGACCGGGTGATCTACTAAAAATTAGCTTGACTTTAAGAGGCGATAGCGCAGTCCAGAATACAGATACTAATTATTTTTTTGAACAGTAAGAAAGCTTATTAAATTCTGAGTGAAATATGCCTTAGTTGAAGTAATTTTGCCTTGTTCTAAAATATCGAATTGTTAATTACATTTTCCAAGCTCCTGCCAAGAGTTGAAGTTGAAGTTCAAAATTCCTTAACAATACGAATTTTATTTTTATCTTTCTCACTTGGTAGTTTAATACAAACAAGGTCAAATTATTTTATCTAGGGCGCATTTAACGAAACATTTAATAAGCTTTCCAACTGTTAAAATTTTTTAAATCTATATTCTGGACGGCGCTATCGCCTTTCAAAGTCAAGGTTGATTTTTAATAGGTCACCCAGTCAGTTGTCCGATACTATCCGTTTTGCCTGACCTATTTTTCATTTTCTCTGAACCGTCTGAATTTTTCTTTTAGGCATTAAAACAGCAAAACAGTTAAGTTTTAAACCTGAAAATATGAATTTTTAACAAAAAAGTTGAATTTTCAACTCAAAAATATGAATTTCCTACCAAAATAATTCAATTTTTAACCCAAAAAAGACGATTTTTTAATAAAATAATTCAATTTTCAACTGAACAAGATAAATTTTCGATTACAAAAAAAAAACATGAATTTACATCCAAATAGTTAAATTTTCCACCAAAGAAATGAATTTTTAACTAAAATGATGAAGCTTTAACCAAAAAATCAAATTTTTAACCAAATAGTTGAATTTTCAACCCAAAAGACCAATTTTCAACAAAATACATGAATTTTTAACTAAAAAATATAAATTTTGCACCAAAGTAGAATAGTTAAATTTAGAACTAGAAAAATGAATTTAAAAAATCCAATAAAATAGTGGAATTTTCAACCAAAGGAATGAACTTTCCAACTAAACTTCTGAATCTTTAAACAAGAAGATTAAATTTAGCACAAAAAACAGAATAGTTGATTTACAGTTAAAGAAATGAATTTCAACTAAAATGCTGAATCTCTAACCAAAAAATGAATTTTTAATTATATAGTTGAATTTTCAACCCAAAAGATGAATTTTCTACCAGAACAGACCAATTTTAAACAAAGTAAATGAATTTTCAACTTAAAAAGATAAATTTTTAACCAAAAATAGAATATTTAAATGTTGAGTTAGAAAAATAAACTTTCTACCAAAAAAATCAAACGAATGTTCTATACAATATTTAAATTTTCAGCCAAGGAAATGGATTTTCGACACACAGATGAATTTTCAACCAAGAAGATTAAAATTCTATCAAAAAACATAAATTTCTCACAAAAAATGGATTAGTTGAATTTTCAGTTAAACAAATTATTTTTTAACCAAATAGTTGAATTTTTAACCGAAAAGATGAATTTTTTACCAAGTAAGGCCAATTTTCAACAAAATATGAAAGAATATTTAAATTTGTATTCCAAGAAATAAATGAATAACCAAAAGAAAACGAATGTCCAACAAAAAGATAAATTATCAACCAAATAAATTAATTCTTAACCAAAAAGATGAAGATTCAACTAATGCGATTACTTTTCTACCAAAACAGACGAATTTTCAACAAAATAGTTGAATTTTCACCTAAAACAGATAAATTTTCAACTTAAAGTAGAATAGACAAATTTTCATTAAAAAAATAAATTATCCACCAAATAAAATACATTTTCAAAGAAGTGGTTATATTTTCAACCAAGCAGATGAATTTTCAACCGAGAATATTAAATTTCTAAAAAAAAGATACGTTTTTAATAAAGAATGGAACAATTACATTTTCAGTTAAAAATATTACTTTTCGAATTAAAAAAAAATAATTTTCAACCAAAAAGATAAATCAGCGACCGAGAAGGTTAATATTATACTCAAAAAACGAATTTTCAACTGAAAAAGATCAATTTTCAAGCAAACTTTAAATAGTTAAATTTTCAGTTGAAAAATTAATTTTTACAAAAAAAAATAATTTTTGAGATAACACTTAAATCTTCAACAAAAAAAGAGTTTTCAACTGAAATGATGAATCATCATAAAAAAATATGAACTTTTAACAAAGTCGTTTCACGTTCAACTAAGAAGTTGAATTTTCAACTAAGAAAGATGAATTCTCATCGAAAAATGTGATAGTTGATATTTTAACAATAAAAGATTTTAGTTTCACACAAAAAACAGTCCAAAAAAGATGGACTGGAAACCAAAAAAGATGCAATTTCTACCAATATAGATGATTTTTTAACCTAAAAAGACTAATTTTCGACAAAAAAGAATGACATTTAAATAAACTGACTTTGTCAGGTTTTCCCTGACTATCCCTGACTTTCCCTGATCAGTTTTAAATTCCCTGATATTTCCTAACTTTCTGGAATTTCTTGACCTGCAGCAACCCTGAATAGAGATGAAACTATATTTTTTTAACCGCTGGAAAGCTTATTAAATTTTGCGTTAAATGAGTCATAGCGAAAGTAATTTGGCCTTGTGGGTATTTTATTAACACATTTGATACTTTACAGGAAGGCAAGATTACTTCAAGTAAGGCTCATTTAACGAAGAATTTATTAAGCTTCCAAACGCTTTTTAATAAATATTCTTATCTATATTCTGGACGGCTCTATCATCTTTTAAAGTGAAGACTAATTTTTAAAAGGTCACCTAGTTAGTGGTCCAATACTATCCGTCACTAGTGTAATAAATGAAGTCGCGCTTCGTCAAACGGAATTCACACAGCTAACGACTCTACCGACGGATAGTATCGGATCACTGTCCGGGTGACCTATTAGAAATTGGCTTCGACTTTGAAAGGTGATAGCCCCGTCCAGAATATAGATAAAAATATTTTTAAAAAAACAGTCGGAAAGCTGATTAAATTCAGCGTTAAATGAGCCCTAACTGAAGTAATTTAGCCTTGCGGGTATTAAAATACCACCTGAGAAAGATAAAAAAATTGCGATTTTTAAAGAATTTTGTGCTTCAACTTTAACTCTAGGTTGGCGCTAGAAAAATGAATGAATTTAATATTTTACAATAAGGCAAAATTACTTCAACTACGGCACATTTAACGCAGAATTTAATAAGCTTTCTAACTGTTTGGAAAAAATATTAGTACCTGTATTCTGGACGGTGCTATCACCTTTCAAAATCAGGCTAATTTTTAGTAGGTCGCGCGGTCAGTGGTCCGACGGATAGTATCGGACCAAGCTTATTAAATTTTGAGTGAGAAATATAAAAATGAAATTCCGGTTAAAAAAAAAATGTTTTATCTGTATTCTGGACGGCGCTATCACCTCTTAAAGTCAATGCTAATTTTTAATAGGTTAGTGGTCCGATACTATCGGTCGGTAGCATATCTTCTGAATAGCTGTTATGAAGTTGATTTATGAATTTATGTATATTATTTAGGTCGAGTATTCTGTTCAGAAATATTTTATCGTGTACTAAATTGAATTCCAAAGAATTTATTATGAATTCCAAACGATTTATTATTAATTCCAAGCAATTCTAAATTAATTGCAATGAGTTAAGAAAATTATGTTTGCAAAAATATGTTGGACAATAGAAAATTAAAAGGAGATCTTGATAGCAGGTGGAGGTTATATGTCATCTGTATACAGGGTGACCAATTTTAATCTATACGTCCAAATATCTTCTAAACTAACACATCTACATAAAAAACGGTCCATACAAAAGTTGACCAGGAGATTCAACTGTACCATTGATTTTGACCTTGAGGTCAATTTTCAAGGTCATTTCAAGGTCAAGACGATTTTTTCAATGGAAACCCCTATTTTTGACTGCAGATTTGAATAGAGCGGAACATTTTACGTAGTGATGCATTCAAGATTATTTCGAGTACATTCGAGATTTTCTTGAATAAAAAATGTCGAGATCTCGAGTCGAGAATTTTTTATTCGAGATTCTCGATCTCCATGAAGTTTTGAGTTCACCTGAACATGTTTCAAGAAAATCTCGAATGTTCTCGAAATCGTCTCGAATGCATCATCAATTTTACGTCAAAAATGTACTATGGAAATCTTTTTTTTGTGACCTTGGAGAGGTTAAAAATCAAGGTCAAATGTCCAAAAAACGATCAGATGCCCTTTTTCTGAATTTACTTTCATATTTTAAAAAATGACGTAGACCTTCATAAACCTTGAGAATACACTTGAAGGTCAATTTAGTCAAGGTCGTCGAAATTTGTGCAACTTATCTTGTACTTTTTAAAGGCACCTTCAACGCTGAGATTGCTCAGAAACCCACTGAATTAAAAAAAGGCTTCTCAGCGCTTTTTTAATAATTGACCTTGATCTGACCTTCTACAGCTCAAAATAAAAGATTTTCAAATACCAATTTTCACGTACGATTTCCCGTTCTTTACGAGTCCAGAGTCTAAAATAGGGATTTATATTTTGAAAAATCGTCTTGACCTTAAATGACCTTGAAATTTGACCTGAAGATCGAGGCTGACAAGGTCGTCAAGGCGGTTCACACTTTTACATTTTATCGACTTTTTTAAAGCATCTCAAACGTTTGCTTTACCCAGAAAACCACGTAAATTCAGAAAAATGGCATCTGATCGTTTTTTGGACATTTGACCTTGATTCTTGACCTCTCGCAGGGCACAAAAAAAAGATTTCCATAGTACATTTTTGACGTAAAATTTTCCGCTCTATTCAAATCTGCAGTCAAAAATAGGGGTTCCCATTAAAAAAAATCGTCATGACCTTGAAATGACCTTGTAAATTGAACTCAAGGTCAAAATAAATGATATGTCCTGGTCAACTTTTGTATGAACCTTTTTTTATGTAGATGGGGTAGTTTAGAAGATATTTGGATTTATAGATTAAAATGGGTCACACTGTATATCTGTATTCCTTGCCGGATCTTAATTTTCTCTTCCGGCAGATTTTGCCGGATTTCAATTTTCTCTTCCGGTATATTTTTAATAACGTAATAATTTTTCGTAAATTATCATAAATTTCCACAACTTTCATAAATTTCAAAAAATTTCATAAAGTTCCACAAACTTCATAAATTTCATAAATTTCCACAATCATGATTAATTTCCATAAATTTTAGAAATTATGGTACTTTATCAAACTTTTCATACATTTTGAATATTATGCATCGGCATACAATATTTTTATTGAAGCACATTTTGGCAAACTTTAAAAATTTTTCAAGATTTTTTAGAAAGGATAAACAAAAATGTATGCATTATTTTATGTTGATATGTATTATTAATAATAATAAATAGTACTGAAAAAAATAGAGCTTTTCATTAATGAACTTTATAAGTAACAATTAAATCTTCAAAAATCAAGTTATGTATGTAATTATGAATCACATGTCTTATTGTGAAGCATGTTGAACACAATTTTTATGAAACTACATTTTTTTAATTACATATTATTTATATCAGAGAAAAAGAAGAATTTATGAATAGAGATTGAAGATAATTGTCTGAACATTAGTGTTTTTCTACATGTATTTAGAATTGAAAAAAAGATTTATCAAATTTGATAAAAGTGTGCAACAGTAATGCAAAAAATATTAATAAATATTGGTCTTTAGTTGCTACTTTTTATCGAAGATTTATAAAAATGATATAAATACTTATGAGCATTCTATATAAACCACAAATTAAATTTCTTTGTAGAAAAAAATTTTATCCGAAATAAACCGGTTCACTGATAAATATCTTTTCCGAATAAAAATTTCAATAGATTTTATATAACAAAATTACAAAACGTCGAAAAATATGAATATTAATAAAACTTCCAAATTATTTATCATTCTTGATAGAAGTAAAAAAATTTAAAAAAAAATAAGAGAAAAAATATTTTCAAAAATGTTTACTACCCAGGAATGCAAATTGTAAAGAAAAATTGTCATTTATTTTGAACGAGTTTTTAAACTGCTTTGGAAAATTTTGTATGCAATTAACCTGACCGAAAAATATTCAAAATTCCTCGTAATAAATATTTTTAATAATATTCATTAGGCTTGAGTCTAGAAGAAAAAAAGTTGTTTATTTTTGTCGGGAAAAGTTTCAATAAGATGCAAAGTTTGGCAAAAAATAAACTTTATTTTCTCATAAAAAAAATCATTAAAAAATTTAAACGAAATAAAATCAACATCATGTCAAAAGAGATTAAATTACAAATTTAATATTCTCTGCCGAAAAGTGGAGAAATAATGAAGTTGAATAATTTTTTATTCTCCCTATTTTCAATAGGTATTACAAATTTAAAACAATTGTTTTCATATTAAGTAAAAAAATTTGTTAGCTAAAATTGTCAATTTTTTCTAATATATGAATATTATTTATGTTCATAATTTAAAATATTTCACGATATATTTAACATTTTTTTTGGCAAAATTCCTTACAGGAATAAATGAACTTTGCTCTATTTATCAAGGATTTATACCTTAAGTAAATAAAAATGGGAAAATAATCTGAAAATTTGAGAAAATAGTTCATTCTATTATTTATTATAAATTGAAATTATTCTTAGATGTGAAATTCACAGAAAAAATAGGTATTAAATTGAAAATATTAAAAATTGTTTCATCAAATTCTTCAAGCAATATTTTCAATAAAATTACTTCAGAAAAAAATGTAGTATATTTTGAAGAAAGGTTCAACTTAAAGCAAAATTGTGGTTTAATTTCTTGAAAATTGAATTTTTTGTTCAACCTCAAATAATATATAAAAAATAAATAATTCCCCCCCCCCCGTAAAAAATAGGCTTAAAAAAAGGCCCAAATCAGATTTCTGAAAAAATACTTTTTGTATGATTTTAAGAATCAAAATAGTATTACTAATGATGTCATTTGAAATAAAAAGCATTACTTTGAATATTTTTTTTTTTAAATCTGACAAAAAATATTTAATCTGACAAATTAGTTTTCAATTAAATTTGTTCTTAATATCGCTTTTTACCAATTAAAAAAAATTGACTTGTAATAGATTATTGCTTATTTTTTCAGGGAAAACATTTTCTGCAACTTTACTGTTTCCAATTTTAGAAGTAAATTTTTACGTGGCAGAAATCGTTAAATCAATTTTTTTGGAAAGGCAACATTTCTAAGAAAATAACTTTATTTCAAGAATGTTTTCTTATTTCAAAAATTAAAAACATTAGAGTTGTAGGGAATGTTTTCTTCGAAAAAATATTATGCCACGATTTTTCAAAATTTAACCATCTTTTAAAAATTGGCAAGGAACAATAGTAAAAAAAATAGAATTACAAAAACTATTGTTGAAATAATTATTTTTCGTTAGTTTTAAACTTTTTGAATAATTTTTAAAAATATTTGTACAAAAAAAAAACTTTAAATTTTTGTACAAATTTTAAATAAAAAATCTAGGGCACAGATTAAGGCTTTAATTAAATGAATTATAAAATAAATAATAACTGGTTAATAGTTCATTTTGATGACATTTATGAATTTTTGAGTAAATGGTTTAAAACCTTTTGAAAAATGTTATTTTTAGTCCAGAAGTAAAATATCAGTTGGGGGAGACCAAAAAACATTAGAGTTTTTGTCAAAAAATACAAAAATAATCAAAATTTTGTTTTCAATAACTAACTAATTCACTTTTATATTTTTTTTACAAAAACATTTGTATTTTTCTGAAAAAACACTAAAATAATCAAAAAAATTTTGTATCAAATTTTTTTTCTAAATCAAATTAAAAAAAAGAAAAAATATAAGGAGGAATGTATTATATTGAAAGAAGTATGAGTCAATTAAAGATTTAGTTAATTATTCATCAATTATCATTCATTTAATTAATTAACTGCATTTTCAATAACTGATTTTTTTTTAAGTTTTGGTTTTTCCGCGGAATTATAATCGCTTCATACTAACTTTTATAATTTTTCTATAAAAACAGAATAAAAACATTTGTATTATTATGAAAAAAAAATAAACAGAAATATTTTTTTCATTAAAATTTTTATTATGTTTTTTTTTTCAATTTAAATTGTAGAACGAAGCAATTTATTATAATGAAAGAAATATGAATCGATGAGAGATTAATTTCATTTTTAATAACTGATTTTTTTCAACGTTTCGGTTTCTCCATGGAATTATACTTTATACTCACATTTATAATTTTTATACAAAAAATTGGTATTTTTCTGAAAAAACACAAAGATTATCAAAATTTTTTTGTTAATAAAAATGGTTGTTTTTATTTATAAATCAAATTTCTGAACGGAAAAATATAAGAAAATATGTATTATATTAAATGAAATTTGCGTCGATCAAAATTTTAATTAATTATTCATTTATGATAATTCATTTCATTAATTAATTTTATTTTGAATAACTGATTTTTGAGTGACTGACTGATCACTTTATACTTACTTTTATAATTTTTTTACAAAAATATTTGTATTTTGCTGAACAAAAAATACAACAATGATCCCAAAAATTTGTTATTACATTTTTTGTTTGTTTTTAACTAAATTTTAGAACGAAAAAATATGTTAAAAGAAATATGAATCAATCCAAATGTTGGATTAATGTTAAATATTAACAATAATGTTTATTAATTTTGATCAATTAAAAAAAAATAAAACAGTGCAAATTAGAAATGGCAATAATTACTATTAAAATAATATGTTGAAATTTATAGCCAAAAAGACGAATTTTTTAGAAGACAGTTAAATTTTCAACAAAGTAGTTTATTTTCAGAAAGTGAGACTTTTCTATAATTAATTACTTTAATAATAATATTTGATAATGACTTTTTCGCCATAAAAGATAAATTTTCAACCTAAAAACATAATTTGTCAACAAAAAAGTTAATTCTCTACCAAATAGTTACATCTTAATAAAAATAGTTTAATTTTGAACCAAAAATATTAATTTTAAACAAAAAAATTAATTTTTAGGCCAGAAAGACGAATTTTCTACAAAACAGTTGAATTTTTGGCCCGAAAATTACAAAAAAGATGAATTATCAACTAAATAGTTGAATCCTCAACCAAAACATATTAATTAACAACAACAAAGTTGCATTTTTAACTGAAAATGAATTTTCAACTAAGAACATTCATTTTCTACCAAAAAGACGAATTTTCAACAAAATAGTTCAATTTTCAAATAGAAATGATTAATTTTCAATTAAAATTATTAAATTTCAACAAAAAATGGAATATTTACATTTTTAGTTAAAAAATTGATTCTCAACGAAAATAAAAATTTACAAAAAAAAAGTTAAATTTTGAACCAAACGGATGAATTTTGAACAAAAAAGTTCATTTTCAAGTCAGAAAGGCGAATTTTCTACAAAATATTGGAATTTTTGACCCGAAAATATGAATTTTCAACTATAACTATGAATCGAAAAAAAATGAATTTTGTAAAAAGGAGATTCACTTCAAACTAAGTAGGTAATTTCTCAACCAAAAAAAAAGGACTTTTCAATAAAACATGTAATAGTTGATATTTCAATAAAAAAAAATGTAATTTTACATAAAAATCAGTTGTATTCAACAAAAAAGACGAGTTTTCAAGAAAATAGTTAAATCCTTAACCATAACATATTAATTAATAACCAGTTACACTTCTAACAAAAAATGATACATTTTTAACCAAGAAAATTAATTTTCTGCCAAAAAGACAAATTTTCAACAAAATACATAAATTTTCAACGAAATAATTCAATTTTAAACTAGGAAAGATTAATTTTCAATCAAAAATATCAAATTTGAACCAAAAATGTGATATTTACATTTTTAGTTAAAAAAAATCAATTCTCATGCAAAATAAACGAATTTTTAACAGAATAGTTAAATTTTCAACCAAATAGCTGCCTTTTTAACAAACTAATTAAATTTTCGGGGTTTCCACGAAATTGTAATAACTTTATACTTACTTTTATAATTTTTTTTACAAAAGAATTTGTATTTTTCTGAAACAAATACAAAGATTATCAAAAATGTGTTTGTTATCAATCATTTTTTTGTTTGTTTTCAAATCAAAATTTTGAATCGAAAATAAAAAAATCCCGAATAATAAAATTCTCGAATAATAAAATTTCCGAATTAAGAAATTCCCGAATAATAAAATTACCGACAGAAAATTGCCGAATTATAAAATATCCGAACTATTAAATTCTCGACTTTAGGCAATTCAAAAATTTTTTTTTTATTAATAATATTTATTCATCAAAAATACAATAATCAAATATTTTTATCAAAAAACATTATTTTTAATTTTTAAAGTTTCTAAAATTATTGTTTGAATTTAAAATAACAATAATTAAAAAAATTTTATTTCTGGATGAAAATTGTTGACAATTATTGTTATTTTAAATTCAAAGAATAATTTTAGAAACTTAAAGCATTAAAGATATATTTTTTAAATCTGTGATTATTGTTTTTTTAATAAATAAATAATATTTATTAAAAGCAATTGTTTTAATTGTTTAAGTTCGGAAATTTTATAATTCAGGAATTTTCTAGTTTAGATATTTTATGATTCGGCAATTTTCTGTCGGGAATTTTATTATTCGGAAATTTTCAAATTCAGTGATATTATAAATTGTTGGGAATTTTATTTTTCGGGAATTTTATTATTAGTGAATTTCATAATAAGGGAATTTCATTATTCGAGAATTTTCTAATTCGGGAATTTTTACTATTTGGAAATTTTACATTGTCGGGAATTTGATTTTTGGGGATTTTTCAGTTGTCCTGAAAGAAACGTGAATGGCTCAAAGATTTCATTATCATTCATAAATTATTATAATTCATTTAATTAATTAATTTAATTTTCAATAACTGATTTTTTCAACGTTTTGGTTTTTCCACGAAATTATAATCACTTCATACTCACTTTTATAAATTTGTTAAAAAAATTTGTATTTTTCTGACAAAACAAAAAAATAATCAAAAAATTTTTTAGAATCAAATTCAGAAACGAAATAATATAAGAAGAAATATGTTATATTGTTAAAATTAATTTCATTTGTAATAACTGATTTTTTTCAGCATTTTGGGGCTTTTATGGCATTATAATAACTTTATACTCACTTTTATAAATTTGTTCCCAAAAAATGTGTATTTTTCTGCTGCAACACAAAAATAATTCAAATTTGTTTTCATTAATTAAAAAAAAATCAAATTTCAGATCGAAACAATATAGAAAGAAATCTATTGATTAAAATAAAATTTGATATGAGCTATTATAATTCGTCAGGCCAATAAATAAATAAATTTTTTTAAAAATCTTGTTAATTTAATACTGTCTTGTATTCACTCACGAATCAAAAAAGGATTTTCATATATTATAAGAGAAATATTTAAAAGTATTTATGAATATGAAAAAGTGTCTACATGTTTAACAAGTTTTACCTATTAGCATAATAATTCTTTAATCAGAAATCAAAATTTGAAAAATTCATATTTTTGTTAGACATTATGTGAAAACAGAAAATAATTTTTTTGTTATTTTCAGTTTGTTAATCGAATCAATATACCGCCCCTGCTACCAGAGCACAGTTCCCTCAGGACGCGCCTTTCCCTCACGCAGCCAAACTGCTAAATTGAAATTTTTTTATATTGCATACAGAAACAATCATTATCTTAATTTTTTCAAAAAATGGTTTTATCACTTTTTATTCGTTTTGTTTAGTTTCGTTTCGTTCAATCACCCAAATAAAAATTGGAGGATATTTCAGGACTAAAAAATGTGTGAAAAAAGTTGAAATTGCAGAAAGTTGGTGAAAGCTCCGGGCAGTTTTGGCCAAGAAATTCAATACCTAATCGTTTCCGAATTTTTTTTTCTATTTTAAGTTATTTTTAATCGAATCAATATACCGCCCCTGTTACCAGAGTACAGTTCTCTCAGGACGCGGCTTCCCCTCACGCAGCCAAGCTTCTGAATTGAAATTTTTTTATATTGCAAACAGGAACAATTTTGATCTTAATTTTTTCAAAAAATGTTTGATCACGTTTTGTTCGCTTTCTTTAGTTTCGTTTTGTTCAATTACCCAAATGAGAATTGGAGGGTATTTCAGGGGTGAAAAATTTGTAAAAAGAGTTGAAATCGAAAAAAGTTGGTGAAAGTCCCGGGCAGTTTTGGCCAAGAAATTAAATACTTGATCGATTTTCGGAATTTCGTTTCTTTCTGTTTTAAGCTTTTTAATCGAATAATGATACCGCCCCTGCTAACAGAGTGCAGTTCCCTCAGGACGCGGCTTCCCCTCACGCAGCCAAACTGCTAAATTGAAGTTCTTTTTTATTGCATACAGAAACAATCATTAACTTAATTTTTTCAAAAAATGGTTTCATCACTTTTGATTCGCTTTGTTTAGT
>CAKNYM010051018.1:19258-33966 GCA_932195095.1 Andricus curvator
AATCCCACAAAATCCCTCAATTCTTTGAAATCCGTTAAAATATTATATAATCCCCTGAAATTCTATGAAATCTGATATTTTTTGAAATCCTACTCAATTGATTAAGATACTTTGAGAGCTTTTAGAATCCCTTAAAATCATTGAAATCCTCGGAAATCGCTTAACAATTTTTTAATCTCTTGGAAATTTATTGGATTTTAAAAAAACTATGGAAATCTTTAAAATACTTTGAAATCCCTTGAAATTATTGAAATCTTTTCAAAATACCTTGGAATATTTTTAAATATTCTGAAATCTTTGAAAATCCTTAAAATCTTTGGAAATACCTTGAAATATTAAAAATTTTTTGAAATCCCACGAAATCCCTAAATTATTTGAAATCCATTAAAATGTTATGAAATCCGCTGAAATTCTATGAAATCTGATATTTCCTGAAATCCTGCGAAATTGATCAAGATACCTTGAGAGCTTTTAAAATACCTTTAAATCATTGAAATCCTCGGAAATACCTTGACATTTTTCAATCTCTTGAAAATTCCTTTGAATTTTTAAAAATACCCTGAAATTGTTAAAATACTTTAAAATCCCTTGAAATTATTGAAATCTATTAAAAATAGATTGGAATATTTTTGAATATTCTGAAATCTTTGAAATTATTTAAAATCCTTTGAAATCCCTTGAAATTTTTGAAATCTATTAAAAATACCTCGGAATATTAAAAAATATTCTGAAATCTTTGAAATTCTTTAAAATCTTTGGAAATGCCTTAAAATATTTAAAAATACTTGAAATCCCACAAAATCCCTCAATTCTTTGAAATCCGTTAAAATATTATAAAATCCCCTGAAATTCTATGAAATCTTATATTTTCTGAAATCTTACTAAACTGATTAGGATACCTTGAGAGCTTTTAAAATCCCTTAAAATCATTGAAATTCGCAGAAATCTCTTGATAATTTTTCAATTTCTTGACATTTTTTTGGATTTGTTAAAATATCCTAAAATCTTTAAAATCCTTTGAAATCCCTTAAAATTATTGAAATATTTTGAAAATACCTTGGAATATTTTTAAATATTCTGAAATCTTTGAAATTCCTTAAAATCTTTGGAAATACCTTGAAATATTAATTTTTTTTTGAAATCCCACGAAATCCCTAAATTATTTGAAATCCATTGTAATATTATGAAATTCTATGAAATCTGATATTTCCTGAAATCCTGCGAAATTGATTAAGATACCTTGAGAGCTTTTAAAATACCTTTAAATCATTGAAATTCTCGGAAATCCCTTGACATTTTTTAATCTCTTGAAAACTCCTTTGAATTTTTGAAAATACCCTGAAATCTTCAAGATACTTTAAAATCCTTTGAAATTTTTGAAATATATTGAAAATACCTTGAAATATTTAAAAATTTTCTGAAATCTTTGAAGTTCTTTAAAATCTTTGGAAATGCCTTAAAATATTTAAAAATCTTTGAAATCCCACAAAGTCCCTAAATTCTATGAAATCTATTAAAATATTATAAAATCCCCTGAAATTCTATGAAATCTGATATTTTCTGAAATCGTACTAAACTGATTAAGATCTTAAAATATCCTAAAATCTTTGAAATCCTTTGAAATCCATTGAAATCTATTGAAAATACCTTGGAATATTTTTAAATATTCTGAAATATTTGAAATTCCTTAAAATCTTTGGAAATACCTTGAAATATTTTTTTTTTTGAAATCCCACGAAATCCCTAAATTATTTGAAATCCATTAAAATATTATGAAATCCGCTGAAATTCTATGTATATGTATGTATACCATTATACCATGAAATCTGATATTTCCTGAAATCCTGCGAAATTGATTAAGATACCTTGAGAGCTTCTAAAATCCTTTAAAATAATTGAAGTCCTCGGAAATCCCTTGGCATTTTTTAATTTTCTGAAAATTCCTTGGAATTTCTAAAAATATCATAAAATATTTCAAAAGAATTGAAGAAAATTAAGAAAATAAAAGAACTCACTGCGCTTCCCCTCACGCAGCCAAATTGCAATATGGAGTTTTTTTATATTGTATGCTTCTTCGATTCAAACCGAAGGAATTTTAAGCTCATTTTCCATTTTTTTGAAGAAAATACGAAATTAACCAAATCCAAAAAAGTGTTTTTTTGCGCATCTTCAAAAAATCCTAACTTTGTAAAAAAATTTATTTTCCAATTTGAAAGCTCAATAGTGGTTAACTAAGGGGTTGATTCATTGAAAAAAGTGATTAAACTGATATTTTTATTTAAAAAAGTGAATCTTAAAAAAAGTTATTAAAAAAAAAATATCCCTGATTTTTGCAATTTTTGTCAAAGTCTCTGACTTTCCCTGACCAACAAAATTCCCTGATTTTTAGGTTTTCCCTGACCGGCGGCCACCCTAATGTTGTAAAAAAAATATTTGTCATCGTCATCCTTATCTATAAGTATACAATGTAATGATATGGACACCAAAAAGTATTTCTGAATTTTCGAAACTTATTGTAAGATTCTTTTAAAATTGAAAATTGAAAATAATGTAAATGATATGCATTTGCATAGATTGTTTAAATTTTTTTGCGCGTGCATTATAGCTATCGAAAAGGATTATCGCTTATCATTTAGAGTAACAAAGACTGTGCGATTGTCATATAGCTGCGACGCCATAAAGTGCGTAGAGAACTCGTGGCCAAGAATACATAGTAAAGATTAAGTATACAAAGCCCCCGCAAAAAACGGCGCATTCTCTCACGCAAAACACCCTGTAGAGTTATACGGATTTTCCAATTTTTCCAGAATTTCCAAAACCGCCTATTTTTCACGATATATTCAAGAAAAAATTAGCCCTACAATAATTACTCAATTATCCTAAACCGGGGCTAAGCAGGACAGAGTGGGGTAAAGCGGGACACCTGGAATTTTCCATTTATTACTGATTTTCATGGATAGAAAACGGGTGTTCCGCTTTACCCCACAGATGAAGTGGGATACCCCGAATTTTCCATTTATTACTGATTTTTATGGATAGAAAACGGGTGTTCCGCTTTACCCCACAGGTAAAGTGGGACACCCCGAATTTTCCATTTATTACTGATTCTTATGGATAGAAAACGGGTGTTCCGCTTTACCCCACAGGTAAAGTGGGACATCCAGAATTTTCCATTTATTATCGATTTTTCTGAATAAAAAATGGGTGTTCCGCTTTACCCCACAGGTCCAACCAAGCCCCGTTTTAGAGTACTCTACTACTGAGGAAAATATTTGGTTTGGACAACGAATCAATTTTTTTTTCGTCCCAAAGAAAATTGAGAAATAAAGTAAACTATATTTTTTCAATTTTATTTACAAATTGGTCTCGGAAACTGGAAAGATTAGAATTCCGATTATCTTAAGGTCGAATTGAGAAATTTTCAGACCGATATATTCGCAGTGTTGTACAAATAGGACAACGGCAATTATAGTTTTACAGCGATTTTTGTAATTACACAGCAAAGCGCATAAATAGTCGGTAGTAAGAGCACGAACAATTTATCGAAGTAAGAGCGTTTCGAGCAAAGTATAAATACACTAGGGTGTGTTGAAAAACCCGATTTTTGAAAATTTTTAACCTGAAAAGTTGCCTTCTAGGCAGACAAATCGGGGAAAATTTTTTTTTTGAAATCGGTCAATATCGTAAGGTGAAATACCCTCACGACAAGGCTGCCCCTCACGCAGCCAAATATCTGAATTGAAATTTTTTCTATTGCATGTTTCTTCCGATTCAAAAAAAAAAAATTTTGGACTCGATTTGGCTTCCCAAAAAGCAACTTTTTTGCACTATTACGTTTCGAGTTTCAAAAAATCGGGTTTTTTGACTCACGCTAAAATACACGTCATACGTATTTAGTAAAATCTATACATGTTAGAATAAATTATTAAGGATTGTACAAGCACAAGTGTGTGTGTTTTTTTATTACATCAAACTTAAGAGCTCATTATATATAAATGTGGAGTTGTTTTTTCGAGAAACATTTCATTGTTTACATTTTGAAAAAAAAGATATTGAGAATAAAGTATTGTAAAAATTTACAAAAAAGTAAAATAAGAAAAATTCAAGAGGGCTTATTCTAAGAAATTTTTAACACCAACCCTTAAAATAACACTAATTTTTGGGTAGTAGTTTTACAAGTTTTTATTGGATAGCCAATACATTTTTTTTAAATTTCCGATCTTTCCAAATTACAGAATAATAAAAAAAAAAAAAATAGGAAACTTGACGAAAAATATTAATATTCAATCTCAAAATGAGAATCACTATACATTTTTTTCCAGATTGTACAAATGTAAACCCAAAGCATTCCAAAATTAGATTTTTTTAAGTGATTATATTTTTTACAATAATAAATCATATGCCTTCAACAATTTGCAATTGAACTAATTATGAAAATGAAATTATAATGAAACTAAACAATTCCAAATTGAATGCCGCCCAAATTGAATATATTATAAAATAATGTTTTTTTCAATAAAAATTGAAGATTTCAGGAAATTATAAACCTTTAAAATTTAATTTTTTCAGAAATGCTAAAAATACAATAATTTTGAATGAAAAACATTAAAAACTTTAGAAATTTTCACGATTCCAAATATCGGTAATTTAAAAGAATATATAGTTTAAAATTTTAATTTTACAATTTTTTACTAATGAAAAAATTTTTTAACCAAATTTTAAAATTATATTCGGTAAATTGAATTGTTCTAAATTAATATAAATGTTTAATTGTATCTTATAATTCATAATCAAATTGATTCAATCCTTGTTGCAAAATTAAAAATTTGATTTAATTTTGAATTATTTTTAGTTACCTAATTTATATGAAAGTTCCATCCGAAAATATTAAATTTTGAACTTTCTAAACATTTAAAAAAATAATTTGGACATTTTGAACCATGCAACTCAAAATATTTTTTCAACTGAAAATTTTTAATTAAAAAAAGATAAGTAAGAGTTTTACATTCTTGAAGTCTTCAGAAGTCAAATACTGTTAGGTTTGAAAAATGTATAGTTACAGTTGATGAATTTTAGAAATTGTTCAAATTTAAACAAATTTTTCATTCTTGAAGTTTTTTAGAGTCAAATATTGTGAAATTTTGGATATTGTTAGTTAAATGTTAAAATCTTTATTTGAAAATAATTATTCAAAGTTTGGAGAAATGACAATTATTGATAAATTGCAAATTATTAAATTTTTAAGGTCTACATTTTAAATTGTTTTAATTATGAAGGTTTCAATTTGGAAAGTTTTCAAGACAACATTCCCGAATTTAAACAATAAAAAAAATGGATTTCAATCAATATTATTTATTAATTAAAAATACAATAATGAAATATTTTAATCAACGACAACTTTTTTAAATATTTAATTTATTTTCTAAAATTATTGTTCAAATTTAAAATACTAATAATTGAAAAAAGATCTTAATAATTTTTTTTTGAAAATGTGCATAGTAGTTTTGAAAAATTATTGTTCTTGTAACAAAAATATTGTTATTGTATTGTTCTTTTGCATTGAGAAGTATTTTTGCTTTAATTATAGTTATTTTAAATTCAAACAATAATTACAAAAAAACATTGAACATCTAAAATTTTTGTTTTCAATTGAAATATTTCATTATTAATACATTAAGTTATTATATTATTTTTTAATGCGAGCATGCTAAATTTAAAATTGTATTTTCAAGTGGCGGTAGTGGTGGATGTGGAGGCAGAGGATGCGGTAGTGTAGGTGGAAGATGTGGTGGATGATGCGATAGTGGAAGTGGAGAGTGTGGTAGTGGAGGTGGAGGATGTGGTGGTGGAGGTAGAGGATATGGCAGTGGAGGTTGAGGATGCAGTAGTTGAGATACATGATGTGGTAGCTAAGGTGGAGAGTGTGGTAGTGGAGGTGGAGAATGTGGAGGTGGGGGTGGAGGAAATGGCAGTAGAGGTTGAGGATGCGGTAGTTGAGAAAGAGGATGTGGTAGCTGAGGTGGAGAGTATGGTAGTTGAGATGGAGGATGTCGTAGTGGAGGTGGAGGTCGAGGATGTGGCGGTGGAAGTGGAGGATGCAATAGCTGAGGTGGAGAGTTTGGTAGTGGATGTGGAGGGCGTGGTAGTGGAGGTTGAGGATGCGGTAGTTGAGATAGAGGATGTGGTAATGGATGTGGAGGATGTGGTGGTGGAGATGGAGGATGCGGTAGATGAGATAGAGGATGTGGTTGCTGAGGTGGAGAGTGCGGTAGTGGAGATGGAGGACGTGGTAGTGTAGGTTGAGGATGCGGTAGTTGAGATAGAGGATGTGGTAGCTGAGGTAGAGAGTGTGGTAGTGGATGTGGAGGACGTGGAAGTGAAAGTTGAGGATGCGGCAGTGAAGGTGGAAGATGCGGTGGTTGAGATGGTGATGAATCTGGTGGTTGTAGATTGTTTCGCTAATGCACAAATACATTATAAATGTATTTGTATTACATAAATATGATTTACTGAAAAAATACAATTATTTAAATTAGATCAGTTTCTGGTGTGAATTATATTTCATATTTCGGCAATTTTCTGATAGAAATTTTATTATTTGGGAATTCTCAAATTCGGCAATATTATAAATTGTTGGGAATTTTATTATTCGGCAATTTTCCAAGTCGGGATTTTCATATTACGGCAATTTTATAATCTCGGGAATTTTCTATTTCGAAAAATTTCTTTTTCGGGAATTTTACAATTTCGGGATATTCATTTTTCGGGATTTTTCAGTCGCCCCTGAATAATTTTAAAATTTCACATCACAAGCTAAATAATTTTTAATTTAAAAATGTTACAAATTGAATATTTGCAACTCGAAGAATGAAAAAAATTTCCAGTCATATACCTCCTTTTTCGGTCTGAAAAATGTATTTTTTGTTTTCCTTCTGGTTATCCAGTAGCCACCCTGAGTTTAGTATCAAATAATCCTTATATTTCAAATTTTAATTAAATAATTTATATTCAGCAATCAAATTCTGTGCTAATTTATTTATATTATTTTTACTACTGCACACAATTTACATTTTACATTTTCATTTCAGGCAAGACACCCTCTTAGAAAAAGCCCTACGACAAAAAAACGAAGTTATAAAAACTAGAATATTGATTATTTTATGGAAACGAAGAACGCCCTTGCCTCACAAAAACAACATATAAGCTTTTTAGTACAATGTATGTACAAAGTATACATCTCTCTTTTCCAGAGAGGAAGTATGCGTCGAGTACTTGAAACCTCATCAATTACACGAATTTTTTTGTTTTGTTTTGAAAGAAAAATTGAGCCAGGAACTCGACGTATACTTTTTTGAAAAAACATGTACCTGCAATTCACGTTTTCGTTCGAATTGCATTTATATTTCCATGAGAAGATAATATACAGGTTGAGACTATCGATCGAATGAGTCGACATATGGCTAGTGTGGTATCTGGAAATATGTAAAGTTGTTTCATATTTTTTCGCTCAAGCGGAAATCTCAATGAGCTGAAAATGCCATTGTTGTTTTAACATTTTGCATTATAGATTCTACTACATTTTCCAATTTTTATCTACAGTATCGGATAGTATCGAACCACTAACCGGATGACCTATTAAAAACTAGCCTTGACTAGAAAAATGAATTTATTATGTCATATTTTACGAGAGTGATCTCTAGAGTTTTATCTTTCGCTTGATCCATTAAACATTCAAAAATCTGGACGCGTTCATGTTTTTCTCTTTCAATTTTGTTGTGCGAGCATGCTAAATTTTAAATTGTATTTTAAAGTGGCGGTAGTGTTGGAGGATGTGGTAACGGAGATGGAGAGTGTGGTATTGACTGTGGAGGATGCGGTAGCGGAGATGGAGAGTGTGGTAGTGAAGGTGGAGGATGTGGTAGTGAGGGTGGAGGGTGCGGTAGCGGATTTGGAGAGTGTGGTAGTGGAGGTGGAGGATGTGGTAGTGGTAGTGGAGGTTGAGTATGCGGTAGTTGATTGAGATAGAGGAGGTGGAGGATGCGTTAGCGGAGGTGCAGGATGCAATAGCGGAGGTGGAGGATATAGTGGTGGAGGTAGCCATAAAATGTATTGCGCATATTAACAAACAATCGACTCAGAATATGTAAGCAATTTCGCGAGTTCATTATAAATAATCTTTTTTTTAGTCCTTGTAATGTCATATATAAAATTCAATAACTGTTTTTTCATTGGTAAAAATGACTTTGTTAGCTTGATTTAGAAAACTTTGACAAATTATACATTATTAGATATTCTTAAGTATCATCATCGAATAATACAACAAATGATACTAAAAACATTATTAATCATTTCTTGAATTTGTTCCTGAAGTGTATGAATTTGAATAATAATAATTTAAACAAATTTTATTTTATCTTTATATACTTTAAATTCAGTGCATATTTAACATATTCATATTTTGAATAGAAAAAATAGTTTCCAGGTGAGTAGCACCGTGTAAAAACAGGTGAAATTAGAATTTTTTAAAATGAAAATAGGGAAACATATTCTTTCGAGTAAAATTACAGGAATTTTCAAACAAATAATTGAATTTTCAACTGAGAAATAAATTTTTTCGACAAACAATGGAATAGTTAAATTTTCAGAGAAAAAAAATTAATTTTCAACCAAAAATAAAAACGAATTTTCAACAAAATATTTAAATTTTTAATGGAAGAGATGAGTTAAAAAAAATGGAGTATTCAACTGGAATATTTGAATTTTAAACCAAAAAGATGAGAAATGAATAGTTAAAATTTTAGTTAGAAAAAATTAGTTTTCAATCAAAACGATGAATTTTCAACCAGGAAAAGTTAATTTTGTACCAAAAAATACATTTTCCACCAAAAAGGGAATCGTTAAATTTTCAGTTTAAAAAACCCAGAAGATTAATTTTATAGAAATTTATAGTTAAATTTCCAACTAAAGAGATGAATCTTTAACAACAAATCAATCAAATGGTTGAATTTTTAACTTATGGAGGATAAATTTTCAAACAAAAATGGAATAGAAAAATTCTTAGATAAAGGAATTATTTTTAACAACAAAAAAACGAATTTTTAACAAAACAGTTGAATTTTCAATTAAAAAATTAATTTTAAATTGAAGTTAAAATAAATAAATAACTTAGTTAAAATAATTAATTTAAAAATACACGAATTTTCTACCAAAAACGATGAATTCTCAACGAAAAATGCAATAGTTGATATTTCAACTAAAAAGGATTTCAATTTTTAATAGTTAAATTTTCAGTTAACAAAATTAAAGTTCACGAAGAAAACGAATGTTCAAAATATTAATTAAATCCCACAACTACAAATGAAACTACTTTCACAAATGAAAAAAACATTATTATATAATTTTATATTATAATTTGTGAAAAATTTCAGCACGCTCTCAAAAAAATTCCCTAACTTAAAAAAAATTCCCTGATATTTCCAGGTTTTTCCCGCTACATAACAATTAACTCACAATTCCAGTTTTTCCAGATGTTCCAGGTGAAACAACAACAACAACCGCCACTACCACATCCTCCACCTCCACTACCACACTCTCCACCTCCCCTACCGTTTCCTCCTCCTCCACAACCACATCCCCCACCTTAACTACCACACTCTCCACCTCCAATACCGCATCCTCCACCTTCACTACCACACTCTCCATCTCCGCTACCGCATCCGCCATCACATTTCCATTTAATAATTTTAATTTAATTTTACCCAGTTAGTGGTCAGATACTATCTGTCGGTAGTGTAAATGTGTACTTAGTTCTCCGATATTTCCAGTCAATTGAATTTTACGATTACTCTTTCTAAATATTTTCACGAGTTGGCACTGTTTCGAAAATGATTTTAGATGTTGAATTATCAGCTACTTTTTGCACTAATCCGGTTTCATGAAAATAAGAGCGCTCTGATAGAATAATACAATTCCTAGGACGATGAAAATTCTAAAAGAAAACGGTCCTTTTCATTTACCTCTAAAGACCGTTCTTTTCAGTCGTAATTCGTGAAGATGTATACAAAAATTAGATATTTCCATTCACTTTTGGAATTAAGCCTTCTTTAGAAACACTTATGACACTTTTGGAAGAATATTTGTAAACCTAACAGCTCTAAGTATTGCCTTCATGAATTTTGAATTTGCGGAAAGGTTTTGGTATCAAAGGACGGGTGCTGCGCAAATCGCACCCATGTACCTGAGCAGTACCCTAACACTGCGCCCAGCGCGCAGCCCCGCAGCTGTTTTCACCAAGCGGATCAGAGCGTCCCCTCACGCAGCCAAACTGCTAAATCGAATTTAAAAAATATTTTTCACTTCAGTCCTCATTTGGTACAAAGGAATCCCGCTGGCCAGGGTCGGCGGCAGCAGTTTGGCTGCGTGAGGGGAAGCTCAGGTACATGGGTGCAACTTGGGCCAAAGGACGGCTTTAGGTGTTCGCGGAATAAACTACTTTTCCTTAAACTTCTTAAATGTCGAAATTGGTGTGAGATCTACGGGTTAGAAAACACGATGGATGAACTTGAACATTTACTTGAAAGTTTGATATCGGTCAAAAAACCTACTGACAATGAGTTCTCGTCAGGTACCTAAAGCCGACCCAATTAAATCGAATCAATATTCGACACCTGTTCTAACATCGATGCTCTCTAATTTCTTGATACTATAATCGCTAGTCACTATTACATAATACTAAGAAGTTCATCTGGTCGCAGCGACTTGGCATGTAGGTATTTAATTTGTATAACGTGGTAAGTCATAAGTGAAAAAAGTCTTTAGAGGAAAATAGGTTCTTTAGTTATATAAATTGACAAGTAGATAGAGGCTAGAGTCTAGACAAGATCCATATTGCTTCCAAAATCCGTCATGAGGGACCTTCCATAAACAACGTTACCAATTTTGTGCTACCCCCCCCCCCCAGGGGGCCATTGTCTGGGCTTCCCCTCACGCAGCCAAACTGCTAAATTGGATTTTTTAAAACATTTTGCACTTCAGTCCTTATTAGGTACAAAGGACTTAAGCTAACCAGGGTCGGGGCAGCAGTTTGCCCCCCCCCCCCAAGTAAGGTAGCCGTTGACTAAACACTCAAAATTGGGGGAATAGGGTGATTTTTCACGACAAAAGAAAAATAATTAAGGAATAAATTCTTTTAAGTAAAATTAATGTAGATATATTATTGAATACAATATGAAACACTTTACATAGTTAAATAGTTGAATTTTCAAACAAAAAAGACAAATTAAAAAAAGTCATTTTTAATCAAACAGTTGCTTTAAAAACTAAATAGTTGAAGATTAAATCAAAAGACACCAATTTTCAACAAAATAGTTGAAGTTTTATTCGAATAGTTGACTTTTTAACAAAAAAGTAGTTTTTCAATCAGGAAAGATGAATTTTCAATTAAAAAAGATAAGTTTTTAGGAGAAAATTAGCAAAAAAACGAATTTTTAACAAAATAGTTAAATCTCCAACCAAAAAGATGAATTTTTAAAAAACCAGATTACTTTTTTTTTCAAAAAGACAAATTATTCTCTACCGTATAGTTGAATTTTTAACTTATGAATGATGCATTTTGAACCAAAAATGGAATAGCTACATTTTCAGACGAAAAGAAAATTTTTAACAATAAAAAAACGAGTTTTCAACCAAATAGTTGAATTCTAACCAAAAAGGTGAAGAAAAAATGAATTATTAGCAAAGTAGTTCAACTATCAAAAAAATATTTGAATTATTATTTCTACAAAAAAAAAAATTATTTTCAAGCAAGAAAGATGATTCCTCAACAATAGTTACATTTTCAAAGTTTAATTTTAAAATCAATTGTTTAATTTTCGAATAAATAGTTTAATATTTTTAAATAAATAGTTTAATTTTAAAATAATTAATTTTTACCCTAAGAGTTGAATTTTCACCAAAAAAGATATTTTTCAATAAAAAAAAAATTAATTTTCAACAAGAAAGCTAATTTTCAACTAAACTGTTGAATTTTGAACGAAAAATAATGCGCTTTCAACTAAAAATGGATTGGTTAAATTCTCATTTTGAAAAATTAATTTCCAACAAAGAAAAATGAATTTTTAACAAGTTGAATTCAATCAAAAAAGACGAATTTTTAACAAAATACTTAAATCTTTACCCAAAAAGACGAATTATACAAACAACATTAATTTTATACTCAAAAAGACGAATTTTCTACCAAATAGTTGAATTTAAAACTTATGAATGATACAGTTTTTACAAAAAAAAAAATGGAATAGCTAAATTTTCAGATATAAAAATAATTTTTTACAACAAAAAAAAAACGAATTTTCAACCAAGTAGTTAAATTTCAACCAAGAAAGTGAAAAAAATGAATTATTAGCAAAGCAGTTTAACTTTCAACCAAATAGTTGAATTTTTAACAAAAAAATGCGAACTTGTTCGATTAAAGTAGAATTTTTAACAAAAAAGGTAATTTTCAAGCAAGAAAGATGATTTTTCACTAACAAATTTAATTTTCTACAAAATAGTTCAATTTTCAAATAAATAGTTTGATTTTCAAATAAATAGTTTAATTTTCAAATAAATAGTTTAATCTTCAAATAAATAGTTTAATTTTCAAATACAAAATTTAATTTTTACCTTAAGTTTTGCATTTTCAACAAAAAAGTTATTTTTCAATTAAAAAAATGAATTTTCAACAAGAAAGTTAATTTTCAACCAAATTGTTGAATTTTCAACTAAAAGAGATAAGTTTTTATCTAAAAATGGAATGGTTGAATTTTCAGTTTGAAAAATTAATTTCCAGCAAAAAAAAGATTTTAAGCGGTTAAATTCAATAAAAGAAGACGAATTTTTAACAAACAAAAAAAATGTTTTTTCAACAAAATAGTTCAATTTTCAATCAAAGAGGTAAAAAAATTAAATTTTTAACAAAACAGTTCAACTTTCAACCAAGTAGTTGAATTAAAAAAAAAAGGCAAACTTTTTCGAAGATAATTGAATTTTCAAAAAAAAAAAAAAATATATTCATAACCAAGAAAGATTAATTTTTAACAAGAAAGTTAATTTTTTAACGAATAGTTGAATTTTTTCTACCAAATTGTTGAATATTCAAGCAAAACAGTCGAATTTTCTACAAAACAGTTGAATTTTCAATCCAAAATTGTAATTTTTCAACAATAATTTTCTGCCAAATAGTTACATTTTTAAATAAACAGTTTAATTTTTAAATGGAAAGTTCAATTTTTACCCAAGTAGTTGAATTTTTAACCAAAAATATAAATTTTGAACAAAAAAAGTTAATTTTCAAGACAAATAGTTGATTTTTCTACTAAAATGATGAATCTTCAACCAAAAAAGATTTTAATTTGAAGTCAAAAACACTTGAATTCAAGCAAACAAAAAATGAATTTTCAACAATAATAGGTCAATTTTCAACCAAAGAAATGAATTTTCAACTAAAATGACGAATCTTAAAAAAAATTAATAGTTGATTTTTCAAATAAAAAAGATACATTTTAAACAAAATAGTTGAATTTTTACCCAAAAAAAGATAAATTTTCAAAAAAAAAATAAATAGTTGAATTTTAAGTTAAAAAAATTAATTTTCAACCGGAAATGACGCGAATCTTCAACAAAAAAAAATAATTTTTAACAAAGTAGTTCAAATTTCAACCAAGTAGTTGAATTTTTTATAAAAAATTACTTTTTTTAACAAATAGTTGCATTTTCAACAGAAAAATTAAATTTTCAATCAGATATCAGAATTTTTAAACGAACGAAACAAATTCTCAAATAAAAATACAATAATAGACTTTTTAACAAACAAAAATTAACTTTAAAAAAATAGTTGGATTTTATCAATACGTTCTATTAATTCAGTTCGCATTTAGGCGAAAAAACGAGAAAAAGGGGAAGTTTCTTTAAAAACTGGGAAAGGAGGGAAATAGGGGAAAGAGTGTCAAGTCTGAAATATGAAAGAGCCATTTTTCGCTAAGGCCATGTGACGAGAGGGTCACGTGACCGGATTCCTAGTTTACCGACACTTTCTTTATTTGTAAACTTATTTTCACACGAATAGCCACATCGAATTGAAAATTTGGCATAATGAATAAGAAGCACTAAGAAAGGTGGGTCTGGTTTAAATTTTTATAATTATGAAAAAAGTTTTTTTTGTAAATAATTTTTTTTGCTTTTTTCATGATTATTAAAATTTAGGACCAGACCCACCTTTCTCAGTGCTTCTTATTTATTATCCCAAATTTTCAACTCGATGTGGCTATTCGTGTGAAAATAAGTTTACAAATAAAAAAAGTGTCGGTAAGGTAGGAATCCGGCCACGTGACCCACTCGTCACATGGCCTTAATTTGCAAACTTTCTTAAAATTTATCATCAGTAAACGTACTAAACGTTATTTAAGTTCGTAGCGTTACTTCCACTGACCCCACTTCCCATTTACCAACCGTAGTTTTTGGCTCGACCCCCCTTCATCTTCCTCAAATTGGTAACGTAGTTTATTGACGACCCCTAAGACCATCCTCTGATTTTACAGTGGCCTCCAATCTTTTCAGTCATTTCTCACCAATGGTGTTTTCATTGGTCAGTTTCTGTTTCCGCTTTTAAAGATATCCAAGAAGTGGCAGTCTTTCTCAGAGAGGTTCCCCTCTTCTTGCGGCCATCTTAGCAG
>CAKNYM010051020.1:0-20227 GCA_932195095.1 Andricus curvator
GGGGGGGGGGGTTAGGTGTCATGCTTCAAGTATCTCCAGCCCTAATAATTATTTTTTAATACTACTTGGCTTATTCCTAACGAGAGCACGCAAAGAGTCCGTTAGCGTTTTACCATACACGTTCCGCAGGTATTGCATGCCAACTGCCTTAATTTTACTCCTACCCTTTTCTTGGTAGGTCCAGGTATCGCTACAATTGTTAATAATATTTAATGAGTCGTAACGAAGGATTGTTTTCAGATATACTCCAAAGAATTTTGTCTGAAATAAAATATCTGAGTTTTGTTTATCATTATGAAAGTATTTTCACTTACTCATTTTTTCATAACAAATACAAATTTTCATATTGTTATATTCACCAAGAGGATCAGTAAAAATCAGTAAGATGAAGCAGAGAATACCAATCACGGTCCTTATTTTCATGAAATAAAGGAAACCTACTTATGAATAATTATGATAACACAGAAAAAAACAGAATTGAATTTTTGTTGCGGGTAATTTTCAAGTAGATAAAGTTGAATTTTTTCGCATCGAAACAAAAGAAGATTCAACAGAGTTGACATGGTAACCCTTCCCCATGTGGTGGGTAAATTTTAACACGTGAAGGTAATTTTTGTTGCAGATAATCATTACTCTAAAATCGCTGTAAAGATTACATTTCATTTTTTCTGTGAAGGATGTAACTAATTAATATTCTAAAAAAATGTTTCAAGATATATACTAGTCGCTATCTTATTTGTCCTTCAAAATTATTTGTATTTCGTAACTCTGCTCCTCCAAAACGTTGAATTTGCAAAAATGCTTGACATATATGACATTTTGTGAACAGTCTGGAGGCAAATAGGTGAAAAGAGTGCCAAAACGAGCTGTATAATTCAGCAAAGTAAATTCGTCGTTTTCAGCACTCATAGGTTCGTCTTCTTTTTTTCTCAAATAATTACCACAGTTTTCAAATGTGTTGACAGAAATGCGCGTTGAATTGAAGATATTCCACGATTTTTGCAGATTATGTTTGCTGTAATTTAATCAAAATTTTAGCATCAAGAAAAAATGTATATCAAGGTACTGACTTATGTGAGTACTACTGACATCATGGTGAATTTATAAAAGGCCGCTTAAATTATCCTTCTAAATTTTCCATTATAACGTCATAAATTTAAAATTTTGTTGTGAATTCAGTTCAACAGTAATTGCTCATAATAAAATACTAATAATTTACAAGCAGGAAAATGTCAGCGACTAGTATAGTCTATATACCGACTGAAGAACATTCATTCGTTACACTCTCATCGATATTCTTCATAAGTTTTCTTCATTTTGAGAAAATAATGAGCCGGATTAGTATTTCGTATATCACCTTAGCGATTTTCAATAATCTTGTTGGTAACTATATTAATATCTATATATAGTGTAGTTTTAATTTCAGTTTATTTATTTCTTATTTAGAATCGTTAAAATTGAAAAAATCTTTTCCTCCCGAAGTAGAATCAAACTTTCAAAAGAAAAGCGTTGAATGAAATGGACACGATACTAAACTTATTTTAATTTTCTTTCTATAACTTGCGAATTTTTTATAAAAAAATATGATGATTTATTGAATTTTTTAATTAATAATACAAAATTTATGTTTTTATTCACACTTCATATTTGCAGAATTAATTTGGCCATTCTCAAGATCCGCGAGAATTCATCCTGTTCCCATTCAACTTGGTGTTCATCATTACGAATGGTTTTCAAACTTAACTCGGCATTTACCAGCAGGCTTTTACGATGTAGGAACAGACCAAGTTCACGTCATCGGAGTAATTATTCTTGGACATTTTTGCCCATTTCAGGCTCATAGAGCGGATCTTCGCAGTAGGTTCGGAAGAGTTAAATTACGCATAGAAGGCAATAATGCCAGCGAGATTGTTCCCATATTGGAGACTGATGAACTGAATAGTCTGTTTTTCCTCGAGTTCGGGCCAGATAACATTCGTTCTGCCCAGGTAAACGATTAATTCAACTTACATGTATACATGTATATCTACATTATCTGATATTCTGTTAAAAAATTTGTAAGAAAAATAAAAATACTTCGAAAAAAAAATTGGAAATGATCTTTCATCACTTTTACTAATTCACGAGACACCTCGCACTAAATAGTTAAATTTAGCTGAATTCATCGTGAAATAAGGCGACCTAATTTGACGTTCAATTATACTCGATTTTAGCTTTAGTGACCTTGAATTGACCGCGAATCCAGTTAAATTTTCTTAAATTGACATTCAATTTAGTTGGATCCACTCATATTACCGGTAAATTTAGTTGAATTCAATATCAATTTACTTTTCATTCTGCTAAGTCCTTTCGAATTTGCCTTAATCAATTGACCTCAATTTCAGCGGAATAAATATGAATCGAATGCAAAAAGCATTGAACTTTAGTTCAATTGACTCAAATTTGGATGGGCTTTTCTTTCAGTTATTTTAATTCTACTTCAAATGCTTTGAGGTGCTTAGAAATTTCGTGTAAAAACTTGATATTGGTCCTATAACTTCACACAAATTAAAAAATATTTTTCCAAATTTGTACGGAGGCCATTATATAACTCTTCTATTTAGTCTAAGAATTATATATTTGAGACTGAGGATGGATCAGATATATTTAAGGCCACAGTTTTAATATTTTCTGCTTTGAGCAGTAACTTGTGGCTGTTAGTAAAATTAAAAAATGTATTCAAATACAAACTAAAATTATTACATTTATATCTGCAGGAGACGAAACAATGATTAATTAGTTAGTAAAATGTATTACAGTTTGAATTGCAAGTAAAACTAAAATGTACCCAACACGCGCTGCATAGGTAGACGGTCACGCCGCGCCGCTTAGCACACTCATACGAGGTGTGATAAAAAATAATGGGAATTTTTATTTTTCTGGAAGAATCTTCATTTATTAGTCAAAATGAATTTTGTCGCCTTCAAAGTAATCCCCCTCAGAGATAATACACTTGTGCCAGCACTTTTTCCAATCTTCGAAGCACTTCTGGAACTCACTTTTCGGTATAGCATTCAGCTCCTTCAGCGATTCTGTTTTTATCTCATCAATGGTGTCGAAACGTCGTCCTTTCATGGTTTTCTTGAGTTTCGGGAATAGGAAGAATTCACAGGGGGCCATGTCGAGTGAATGCGGTGGTTCTTGATTGTCGTTGACTTCATTAAGCAATTCCTGAGCGATGTCTACGCGACGTTGTTTTTGGCAGAAATTCAGCAATTTCGGAACAAACTTTGCTGTCACACGTTTCATGCCGAAAACATCCGAAAAAATTGCTTGGCATGTGCCAAATGATATTCCGACGTCATCAGCAATCTCTGTGATAGTGATTCGGCGATGTTACAGAATCATTTTCTTGACTTGTTCGACGTTGTTGGCGGTTATTGATGTTTTAGGGCGTCCAGGGCGGTCGTCATCTTCAACGTCTTCACGGCCCTCTTTGAGACTTTTGTATCACTCGTAAACTCGTTTTTTACTCATAGTAGATTGCCAAAAGCTAAGGTTAACATTTCGAAAGCGGTGCTGCACTTTATTCCATATTTCAAGCAAAATTTTAAACAAATTATTTTATCCATTTTTTTGGAAGTCAAAAATCGCCGAGCACACCAAAACACGTTTAACCTTTTCGACTGTCAAAACTAAACAAAGCATCAAAAATGGCTGCTATTGCCAACATACTTCATGAACATGTGTACCAACAATATAAAAAAAAATTAAAAACGGATTGATCAAGACCGCGAAATAAAAAAATTCCCGTTATTTTTTTATGACACCTCGTACACTATTGAGCTAGGAGTAACACTTGAAGAAATACATTATTTATCTTAATAATACATGGTTGATAGTGAGTTAACATTTTTCTGAAATTCAAAGTTCATGGCGGGTGCTTGAAATAATAGGAACCGAAATTCGATAAAAGAACAGCAGCGTTTATTCTGTCATGAATGGAGATGTATAATAGTCGGTTCAGTAGTTAGTGCTTAACTGAACTGTTGCAAAACAAGAAAAATAGGTGCTGGTGAAAATTTCCACTACATAAGTGGGGAGACATAGAGTGTGGGGGTAGTCTTTGAATTTGATTGGTTCAGTGGGAGTAGTTTTGAGCTCTATTTTGTGACGTAGACCTGGGCACATTCTAGTGGGATGAGTAAATAGAAAGTTAACGGACATCCAGATGGACCCTAAGAACAAATTTATGACGAGGTTCTGAGTGAACGATGACACAACAACTTTCAGAGTTAATTATTATGATATTGTTTGAATGAATGAGAGTGTTCTGGCCACCCTAATGGGTAACCTTGGTGCGGGGGAAGATGAGCCTCCTGTGACGGTTTGCTCGTTCGGGAAATAGCGAACCCGCTTCAGCTGAGCGAAAAGCGATAGAAAACCGAACTCCCTCTCTCATACAACACACAATGAGCAGGTGTTTCGCTTTCCCTTCAGAACTTAATTGCTCTAAAGGGTTACGTAGTTCAGGTGAAATGGGTGTTTGGGGTTACCAGCCCAACTCGCCGTCAAACTAAAGGTCCCAATCAAAGAAACTTGCCTCGGATGAATACAGGTCGACCCGCTGGCCGACCTTTACCTTTAGAGAGAGATGATGATACTGAACAAGACGTATTCACATGTGAATATGCGGAATGTGGGCAGTCGTTCGGTACTAAAAGGGGACTTTGAGTCCACAATAGAGCCAAGCACCCGGCGTTCGCAGACCAACTGGTGGACACTAGCCGGAAAAACCAAGTTTGGACACACGAGGAAAATGCAATAATGGCTAGAAGAGAGGCGGAAATGACTATAGCAGGCGAACAATTTTTGAATCGAGAATTGGCTAAAGAATTCAAACATCGATCTTATGATTCAATTAAATCGCACCGCACAACTGAAAAATACAAAGACCTGGTGCAAACCTCACTAGAAATAGTGAGGGGAGAGCATTGCGGGCCTCCTCGACCAATTGATCGAGGTAGGCGCTCTCCAGTCCAGCAACAGGAAAATGACCTTTTCCTAGAGTTCTTTCAATCTTTAGATGTACCTGCTATTGATGAGGATATAAGTGACAAATATAAGTCACAAGTGCTCTATCAGATATGTTCTGATACATCGACACAAACTAAAGAGCATACGGCAACAAGACTTGCCCTATACATCAAGTCAATCACACCTCCTACCACGCCAGGATTTTTAATGATAAAGAAACCACCTACTCAACTTCCTAATAATAAAAGAAAGCTAAGGAGAAAAGAATACGCTTTGAGTCAATCTCTTTATAGAAGAAGCAGAAGGAGATGCGTGGAAAATATATTAAACGGATCAAACGAAGTCGCACAACCTAGAAGAGAAATTATGGAACCATTTTGGAACCATATATTGACACAAAAATCTGAAGCCACACCAATCTTTAAGATGCCAGAAGCCCAATTACACGACCTCTGGAAACCCATCACAATCGATGAAATTATAAACAGCGGAGTTAAACCAAAAACTGCTCCAGGACCTGATAGTCTAACAGGTAAAGACTATGAAAAGTTTCCGAAAGGAATTCTAATCTGCATCTTTAACCTCATCATGTTGAAGGGAAAACTACCAGAGAGTCTATTAGCCTCGAGGACCATATTCATCCCAAAAAAGGGTCATGAAGAGGAGCCAGATAAATATCGGCCAATCACCATACCATCAGTAATTGTAAGAGGATTTCATAAAATCCTAGCGCACAGGTTGGAACAATCGATACCAATTAATGAACGACAAAGAGGTTTTAGAAGTCATGTTGACGGGTGTAGGGATAACACCTTTCAACTTGACTTCATATTAAAACAACAACATCAGTGTTTTAAGCCCCTTTATATGGCATCAGTGGATGTCGCAAAGGCGTTTCCATCCGTATCGCATCCGGCACTAATAGCTGCGATGAAATCTTTTGGGATAACAACAAGATTTGTTAATTATATTGAGCAGGTTTATGGGCATGGGTATACAATTCCACAAGGACAAGGCTGGATATCCAACAAAATAATTCCGGGAAGAGGTGTAAGGCAAGGCGATCCGTTGTCTTCGCCAATATTTAACATTCTCATGCACAGACTTCTTGAGGCCCTACCAAACGAAGTAGGGATTAAAGTTGGAGAACATACCGTCAACGCCTCAGCCTTTGTAGATGATGTAAATCTGTACGCGACAACAGCTCGGGGCCTACAAACCTTATTGGATCGGCTAGTAAAATTCTTGTCGGATTGTGGGTTAACCATTAATAAAGACAAGAGTTTCACACTTGGCTTTAAACCATCCCCAAGGGACAAAATCTCCCCGATGGATATTAACACCAAATTCAAAGTGGAAGGTAGAAGTTTAGGGGTAATTTCGAGAACGGACACTTGGACATACCTTGGAATACCATACACGTGGGCAGGAACGAAGAAGATTCTGTTGAGCAAAATCCTAGAAAAGGACTTAGAGAACCTTAAAAAAGGACCTCTTAAACCGCAGCAGAGAATCTTTGCTCTTCGAACATATGTGGTACCCAAATTATACCATCAGCTCGCACTAGGCAACGTTATGCTCGGAACTTTAAAGAGCGCCGACAAAAGCATAAGGAGAGCCATTCGACAATGGCTTAACTTACCGCATGATGTACCTAATACATACATCCATGCTAAAGTTCTCGAAGGTGGATTAGAAATCCCAGTGATGAGATGGGTTGCACCCTTACTGCGCAGGGAACGTCTGAAGACATTGATGAGCGGAGTCAATCAAGCTGCTTATAAATTGCTACAGAAGGAAATTGACCTATGCAATCGACGGTTAATTGATCAAAGGAAACTACTTAACTCATATGATGACATTAGTGTGGGCCAACAAACTCCACCATTCTGTGGACCGAGGAGGACTCATAGAATCCAAGAAAACGCCGGGTCAACACATATGGGTTCAAGATGGTACCAAATTCCTTAGTGGAAAAGACTACATTAACTCATGTCGATTTCGAATCAGTGCCATGCCGGCTAAGTCAAGGACTGCAAGAGGAAGGTTCAGGGATAGAAGTTGTAGAGCAGGATGCAATGCAACAGAAACACTGAATCATATTATCCAAAAATGCTTCAGATCCCATGCAGCCTGCATAGAGACATGATGTAGTAAGCAGTTATGTGGCTCAGAGACTAGACAAAATCAAGGCTTTGTGGTTCAAAATGAACTACATATAAAAACTGATGAAGGGCCCAGGAAGCCAGATATTGTAGCTTTTAAAGAGCAAACGGTTTTGATTGTGGATGCACACGTTGTAAATGAGCAATTCGATTTGCGAAGAGATAATCACAACAAAGCCAATTACTACAAGCAAAACCCAGGAATAGCTGCTTACGCGTATCAAACACTCAATATGCCTGAAGCCGAAATTACATTTTCAACAGCCACGCTAAACTGGAAAGGTGTTTGGGCACAAGATGCAGCCAAAGACCTAAGTGGTTGGGGTTTCCTTCAGAGAGACCTTAAAACCATTTCGTCGACGGTAATTATAGGTGGACTAGCAGCCTTCAGGATGTTCAACAACACTACATCCATACACAGAAGATCAGTGAGGGAAGGTGTTGGCTGAGACGATAGTGGAAATGAATGACCGTAATGAACAACTGGAGATCACGAAGAAGATGTTTGTATAGTATCACCATCCATCTAACAAACATGGGTGACGCCTCCCGGATTTTGAGGCGCAATATAAGGGAGCGGTTTTTAGTGGGTGCGAGTCCCACACTTACATTCGATCCTTAAGGATTGTGAATTATGACACTGCCCCTAAGTTTCGAATGTGTTTAGTGCATAATGCATTTTTTCCATTCTCCTTTTCAATAAAAAAAAAATAGACAGATAGTTAAATACTACGTGAAACTTGAGATTTCTTCCGGATTAGCCAAGAAGGATTGAATTATTGACCTTACAGTCTACAGTGTTTTGAAAGAATCTATTGACATGACCAAATGCAACTGTTGGAAAAATAAATGAACAGTTTCATCTTAAATAGAAATTATAAACGTACGCAGTAACATACCGGCCATATTGAACAACTATGTTAAAAACAAAGATAATACATAAACATAATTGATATATGTCCTACTTACTATAGTAAAGAAAAATTATGCAATTAGAAATATTACAATAGTTAAAGACGATAAGAATATTATATTGAGTATCGTGATACATTTTGTAAATATGACCTTTGTTGGAATTTTTCCAAGGTAGTTTTCACAGTGACTACTCAGACGATGCTGTCCCGTATTTCACTGTAAGGGTGGAATGTTTTTTTTTGTCTTTCAGAAGTACCAATGTCCCGATGGTGATTACAGCAGAATTAAGGCACCATTTGCAGCGAACTGTAAGCTCGTTAAGGTACTTTTTATGCCAGCAACACCAGAAGTGCACAGAGAAAAATGGATGGTCAAAGTTAGAGGGTTAAAATTTAGAGAGCCAGTCCATTCTTCTAGATGGTATGAAGAGCTATCCAGAATTTTTTTGATATAGTCGGAGAGCCCCTCATTTTATGAACAGTCTGACTGTTATAAGAATGTCAGACTCACTATCAGGGATAAAAAAGGTATCCTTTCGGGATGGACAATACGATCATCTTGTTTTCACTCATTTCGACCATCCACGGAAGAGCAAATGACCCATCGCGCAGGGCCAACCTGATTAGTTACCGTTGGCGTGTTTATTTAAAATGATTGAACGTGTAAGTCAAATGTTCAAAACGAATAATAAATGTAAAGTGCATAAGAATATTAGAAATAATTGTAAATTCATATTTAGGATAAGAAAGATATTCCTTTCTTTAAAATTAAAATCGATCATTCATTTTTAAGGAGAAAAACTAATAAATAATTCAAATTTCACTTTATAAGTCTTCCTTGTGAGCAAATAATTATTTTCAATAACTTTACTCTTATTATTTGATGTACACAATTGCTTTTCACATTTAATCATTTCAAAATGAAGGTAGGAAACAGAAGATTATTCATCATAGCGTGCTACGCCCCAGTTGATAGTGACCCGAGAGAAGTCAAAGATGCCTTCTGGGACACCTTAAATGATACAATAAGTATTTGCGATCAAGGTGAAAGAATAATTCTGCCAGGAGATATGAACGGATGGGTCGGTGCCCAACGTCAGGATACAGATACAGAAAGGGTTATAGGTAAATTTGGGGATGCAACAAGAAAAAATTATAACGGGGAAAAATTAGTTAGCTTATGCTTAGAAAAGGGCCTGTTTATTACAAATACTTGGTTTAGACACAAACTGATCCACATGTACACCTGGCGTAAAGGAAATAGCCACAGTATAATTGACTTTGTTATTGCGGATGAAAGACTAAGAGAACTAGTTAAAGATACAAGAGTCATGAGGGGTTCCGAATGCAATACTGATCATTACCTCTTAGTCTCCAAAATAAATTTAGGGCGGGGATGGAGAAGAAAGAGAACAACAAAAACAAAACAAATGCGAATAAAGATTGAAAATTTACAGAAACCGGAAGTGCGAATACACTTTCAAAATAGGTTAAACGAACGTATAGATGAGACAATTTGGAAGGGGTTATTAAACAATAAAGATATAGAGGGCATGTGGACTTTGCTACGGGATATCATCGTTGAAACTGCGACCGAAGTATTAGGTACGGCGGTTGTAGGAAGAAAATCTGGTGATGCATGGTGGAATGATGAAATTGAGGCAGCCCAAAAAGAAAAGAAAGAAGCGCACGAAAGAACGTTGCACATTACAGGTCTTAGCGATGAGGAGAAAAATAGACTTGAAAATTATTACAGACACAAAAAGAGAAAAGTTAAATGACTAGTCAAAGAGAGTAAAGAGAAAATCAGAACAGAAGAAGAGAGGAAAATACAAAACAGCTTTGAAGGAATTATGAAACTATTATATAAACAGTTGAAGGAAAGTAAAAATACAGAGTTTGCGAGCATGAGAAACAGCAAAGGTGAAATGCTATATGATGTAGATGGGATAGTAGACGCTTTAAAAGACTCTTTTAAAGAATTATTAGGAGGTGAAGATATAGGGCAACAGAACTGCAACATAGAACATGATGCATTAGAAAACCCAATTGCAAAAGTCTGTGTCACTGAGGTTATAGATAAGGCTGCTGGCGTAGACAGTATCAGCGCTGAAATGCTTAAATACGGTGACGAGTACATACCTCACAGGTTGTGCGAATTGATAAATTTATGTATCGAGACGGGGGAAGTCCCAGACGATTGGAGAAAAGCGATTATCGTACCAATATACAAAAGAAAGGGAGACAAAAGCAACTGCAGTAATTATAGAGGTTACAGAGCCTTCTAAGTACCGTAAGTAAAATATACTCAAAAATACTTATTCGTAGGGTAAGGGAAATTACAGAAGAAAAGATATGGGAAGTCCAAAGTGGATTTATGCCAGGAAGATCATGTACAGATCAGATATTTAGCCTAAGACAGATCACAGAAAAAAGCTTGAGAGTAGGAAAGAAAGTTTTCTGTGCATTTATTGACCTAGAAAAAGCATTTGACAAAGTAAATAGAAATAAACTTTGGGAAGTCCTTAAAGAGTACGGAGTAAATGGAGGGCTCCTACAAGCAATAAAAACAAAATATACAGGTAGTAAAGTGAGTGTAAGGGTAAATGGGAAACTGAGTGACTGGTTCGATATTATGCAAGGCGTGAAACAAGGATGCGTGATGTCCTCGTGGCTATTTATCATATTCATGGATAAGTGTCTAAGAACTGCACTCTTCGACGAAAAAGGTGTGGATCTCCAAACAGTGAAGGTAAGTGGGTTAGCTTTCGCAGATGACAAGATTGTTATGGCAGAATCAGTCGAGGACTTGCAAAGAATGTTGAATAAATTTAATACAAGCATGAAGGACATGGGACTCAAAATTAACGTAAATAAAACAAAAATCATGGTGTTTGAGGGAAAAAGTGAGAAAACAATATTTAACATTGTCATAAATGATGAGAGATTAGAACAAGTTGACCAGTACGTATATCTAGGTAGTGTATTCACTAGCGACGGAAAAATAGATGGGGAGTTAGATAGGCGCATAAATAAGGGTAGACCGGTTATCGGTAGAGTAGGGTCCATCCTCACAAACAAAAACATATCAAAAAAAGCTAAAATGGCCATACATAATTCCATAATCGTACCGACTGTACTATACGGTAGCGAGACATGGACCTGTCAAGAAAAGGACAGGAGTAAAATTAACGCGATCAGCATGAAATCTCTGCGCATAATATGCGGGAAAACACTGATGGACAAAGTCCGAAACGAGACAATCCTCAAAGAATGTGGTACAGGAGAGACACTAGTTGACATATGGGAAAGAAATCAGTTAAGATGGTTTGGACATCTTGAAAGAATGAAAGATGAACGACTGACCAAACAAGTGTATAAAGGTAAAGTAAATGGCAGAATTCCCAGAGGTAGACCGCCGAAAGAATGGTTAGAATCTGTAAATGAGACATTAATCCGTAGAGACATAAGAAGCCATAGAAACACAAGAGCTTGCATTAAAAAATGCGTGGACGTGAAGGAAGCTAGAGTAGTATGCCAGGACAGAAAAGTGTGGCGACAAATAGTTTGTAAAGAGAGTGACAATAGAATGAATGAAGCCTGAAACAAAGACCTTGGATACTAATGGGCCCAAGTGGGGAACCATACATAAAAATTTTGTGAGGCTCTTCACTTGCGGTGATCGCTAGAAAGATTGATCAGCAACCTGGGTCGGAGCAGTGTTGCGGAACAAACGTGTCATTTAAATAAATAACACGAGAATTCCAGATCAATCTAAAATATTTATACCTAACACCTATATACCTATCTACCTTATACCTATATACCTACATACCTTACACCTATATACCTATTTAACTTATACCTATCTACTCTATACCTATACACCCATATATACACTACTATTCTCCAACCGAGCAAGTCACGCCTACCCCGAAAGGGAAATGGCTTAATGGTATAATAATAATAAAATGAGCGCGCCAACCTTAACCGATCCGGTTGTCGACGCGATGCAAGTGTGAAATGATACGACTGTTGGGAACACCGTGGTCTAGTCTAGACTCTAGAGCATTTTCGGAGTGAGTGAATGTCATTGAGCCGTTCAGCGTCAGATTTGCTGTTTATTGAACTTAAACATGTTTTTAATAAGTTTAAACTGCTTTTCGATATTTCGAACATTCGTGGAGAGTGAAGTGCATAAGAGAGAACATAATGGAAAATTAATTAAGCTTATTCTTTTGAATTTTCATCGTAAAATTTGATTCTTCCAAGGGATTTAGGATAAAGGCAGAAAGTAACGAGATGTGGGATATTGGTTTCTGAATTCAGTTCAATGTTTGAAATCCTACAATTTAGTGTGACACCGTGCCGTTTCCTTAGCCTCTCGTGCTCCAAATAATATATTGTCAATGTGCACTGTTCTTGCACATCAAATTATGTCTCATACTCCTGAATCTCCACAAAGAATAAAAAATGCTTTCAGAGTTCATGTATTACATATAAATTTTCAGGTTTTATAGGTTCCACTTAATTTTATAATTTCCAGTCTCTTATAAGAGAGAGACTGGAATAAGTAGGAAAAAGACAACGAATATAGAAAATGTAGGATGATAAAATCGATCCCCTAAGATGGCCATGTCGACTGTCTGAGGAGATCAAGTCGACTATCTGATGTGACCAAATCGACCCTCTATGATGAGCGATTCGGACCTTTATAATGATCAATTCCGCCCTCTGTGATAATCGGTTCGACTTTCTATGACGCTTGAGTTGACCGTCCGAGATGACCGAGTCGACACTCTGAGATGATTTGAACCTCTTGTTTCAAGCTTCTAGAGATAGTCGCTTTAGCCATCTTCAAGGGCTGTCCTATAGTTGACCCTGCAATATAGTCTGTCTGCACATCTACATGACCAAACTGACCTTCCATTTTTCTCCGTGTGTTGTCGCATAACTTGAACATGCTTTTTTATGTTAGTAAAAACTTTGCAAAAATATTGGAAAAATATTACTCGCTCTTTTTCGTACGTTGAATGCGTGCATCTCAACTACATATTTTAAATATCATAAATATTGTAACTTAAATCGAAAACTTGAGAAAAAGATGGAGATTTTGCATATTACTGGTCCAAGTTTATTACTTGGACCAGTCATCTGCAAAATCTCCATCTTTTTCTCAAATTACTTCAGCCTGGTTGACAAAATACCATCTCTTAATTATTAAATCGAAAACTGGGATTTAAACCCCTGAGGAAATACAGTCATAAATTGGAACTGATTTTTTTTCAATTACGATTACATTCTCATTGCGACACTCGCGCTTTGCACTTGATAATTAGGTTATATAGATGGTTCGAGTCTGTTTGATCTCGCACTCGATAATGTATTTACCTCGCGCCTCGCGTTCGGTCATTGAACTTTCCCCACATTTTTGCATATAACTTTTAAAATTAAAGGTCAAATCATCGACAACGTCACTTCCCGCACGCAATACATTCCTCGAAAAGCGAATATTTCGTGCATGCGTTTCAAAACAAATTATTTTTTTCAACCTATCAGGTCCATCGTTTTCCTCTCAGCACTCAACGAAGTGAAGTTAGCTGTCGGTTGAAGTGAAAATACCTAAAAATACTCGTATGCATGAACTTCAGAGTTCAGGCTCTCGGGAGATGGGCACACCATGCCACGGCGTAGGTTCATACTTATTTCTCAAAAACTAAGGGAGGTTCCATTTTGAAATTTACAGGGCTTGTAGAGAACATTCTCAGTTATCCCTAAAAAAATTCAAGTGAATAAAAAGTGGAATTTATTTCAGAAATTCTGTTTGAAAATTTGTTTTTCAAAAATCCAAGAATTTTAAGAAATTTTCTTTTCACCAAATATTTGTTCAAAACAGCGTCTCATTACGAATCATTAGAAAACAAACCTTAATTACATCAAAATCACCAAATTTATGAAAGTTAAAAAATGGACACAAATTTTCAATCTTCAAATCTCCTAAGTTTTTTTAATTTAACAAAGATTATTTCAAGGTTTTTCTTTCAACGCCTAAGAGAACGGATACTACAATTTTCATCAAAATTACTAACGATAGCAGAAACTCTCCAGATGATTTGGCGTGCAACTGCTCAATATAACGATATAATAGTACGATAGATTATCTTTCAATATATCATTCTGTTATATAATAATAATATACTAAGCGCAATCCTTGCCATTCTTGTTTCCTTTTAACTTGATAGATTATATTTTCATCTATCAGCCTATTATATTGTTATAATATAGGATGCAATCCTCGTTATTCTTGTTTCTCTATCTCGTTTTTACCCGCAACGTTTTTAACTTATTTTTGCCGCAACGATTTTTTGACTACGCTTTTGCTATCAGTCCCTCAATTTCAAAAAGAAGGGAGGAGATTCTTTCTCATAAAAAATCAACAATATTTCCAGAAGGGATATGTTTCTCATATAAGCCACAATTTCGTAAATTTGAAACTTTTTTTCGATTAATGAAAAAAGAAGATGATAATGTCCACTAGACTGACAAAATAATTTAATATCCATATTGCGACTTATAACAGGACTTCCTGATTTAAAGGTGAATTCAAGGTAAAATGGTTTATAAATTCATAGGATATTCATCAAATTCGTTCAACAATTTTGTATTGTATATAAAGGCTTATGTAATATGAATATATAACTATTCATGTCTGCAGGATAGTACATTCTGGATGATGGAGTTTAGTATGCTTAGAAATTTACATAAAAACTATCATTTGCCACACACTCCTTCGATTGAAGTACATGGAATTAGAATCTACTTTAAGACGATACTGGAAAATTATTTTATCGAGCCACTGCACTGTGCTTTAATGAACTTGATGGATGTACAAATCCCCCCAGTGTTCGCCGTAATTCCGATTTTTTACGAAGTCACTAATAAAATGGGAGAAATTGCTCATCGAAAACTGAATACGCCAATGGGGACTCAATTCTCTAATTCCTTGGGTGGCGCAGTCGAGCAGTATTTACTGGATCTTAATTCATCCTCCGTACACATAAGATCCACTCTTGTGGATCCAAGATACAAGTCGCTTATATTGGATCCCAACGCGGTCAATAAAGCCATACAAGAATTGGCAGAAGAGTCCGCTGAGACAGAACCAAGAGCGTACATCATCAGCGCCTCTTGAAGAAGGTAAACAAAATTTTAGTAATGATCGAGAATCTTGAAAAAAATTTCAGCTCTCGAGACGAGAATTTCGAAACTTTTTATTTGAGATTCTTGATCTCCATGAAGTTTTGAGTTCATCGAAACATGTTGCATAACTACATGGTTTTTGTTTGGGAGTCCAAGATGAATATCAAGCGCAAAAAAAAAGGGCGGTGGGAGTTCTTACAAAAAAAGAGGAAAGCCCATGATTTTCTTGCAACCAACATAAATCTCACCAATCCTTTGAATCAGGTTGGTTGTTTTTCAAAATTAATTTATTCATTTTATAATACTAAGCCCTTAAGAGCAGCAATAATTAAGTGCCAGAGAATCTTGCTTTACTAATTACAGGGGCGGTGTTACCGACGGACGAACCCATCTACCTGAGTCCCGAACAGGTCGCCTTTATTGTTAATAAACTCCGAGAAGTCTCTGTAAACGATGCAATTTAATTAATGGAAAGCGTTATTATTGCCGGCATTGTGACCGTATGGGATATAAAAGTGTAGTGTAGAGTTGGGTGGTATTTTCGGGTGAGACATAGTCCCGTCTTCGAGGCGCGCGGTTGTGTTGTGATCGCGCGGAGGCCGACAGTATTGTGGTGGTCGTGCCACCCGTGGACGACGGTGGTGTGTGTGGTGGGGTGCCCGACGGGGTGTTGTGGTCGCGCGGGGACCTAGTGTTGTGAACGGTCAATTGTCGACGTTCTAGTTTCGAGCGGATGGCAACATTGTATATAGTGTGGATTGAGTGAAAAGGATCCCGCTCTCCCAGGAATACCCTGGAGGAGGTGAGACAAGACTGAGGGTCTCGAATTGTGCCTGTGGAGGTGGGACGGGACCGAAGTCCCGAAGTGTACCTCTGGAGGTGAGACACAAACCGAGGGTCCCGAAGTGTGTTTCGGAAGGTGAGACGGGACCGAAGGTCTCGAAGTGTGCCTCTGGAAGCGGGACGGGACCGAAGTCCCGAAGTGTGCCTCCAGAGGTGTGACGAGACCGGAGGTCCCGAAGTGTACCTATAATGACGGAATAAGGGGTGAAGGAGATCGGGATTCGAGAGGGCCTAGTAATCATAGGAATAGGACAGGAAGACATTTGTGAAAGTCAATGAATGGAGGAAAATATAATGTTTTAAAATTCAAAGTGGTCTTGTGATTTATCCACCCCGCTTGTCATTCGACTTCCGACAGTGGAACCGTCCCGGTCGGTAACAGGCGGTCAACTGCCGTGAGTCGAAGCGGCCACGTATTATTATGATTATATTTACTTCGCAGACCAATTGTACGCGCGCTGCTATGGTCAGGGGACTAGCGGGGGAAAGGGAGTTTATATTTGAAAACATTTGAAAACTTAGTGTCAAATTGCCGCGTCAATGCGTACCGCCCGATAAATGTTTATTTATACTAATTTAAATTTTGTGAATTTGTAAAATTTCGTTAAATTTTATATCAAGGATGTGATAGTTAACGGTGTGTCGTTTTAAAGTGACAAATTCACAAAATTTAAATTAGTATAAATAAAATTTTGTCGGGCGGTACGCGTTGACGCGGCAATTTGATACTAAGTTTTCAAATGTTTTCAAATATAAACTCGCTTTGCCCCGCTAGTCCCCTGACCCTAGCAGCACGCGTACAATTGGTCTGCGAAGTAAATATAATCATAATAATACGTGGCCGCTTCGACCCACGGCAGTTGACCGCCCCTGACTAATGATTATATCGACGCCTCCATTCCACACCGCTCCACGTCGCGTTCGATCACTGTATGAGTGCAGTTCCACCGACCAAGCTCCGGCGGCGTGGCGTCGCTTATACGTGAGTGGCGTGGCGCAGCCAGTGGCTTAGAGGTGGAAGGGATACATATGTTGGAAAGAGAAAGCGGATACCACTCTCGGACCCCTCGCTTACTCCTGTGTATCCCCTCCACTCTAAGCCACTGAATACGCCACGCCACTCACGTATAAGCGACGCTACGCCGCCGAAGCTTGGTCGGTGGAACTGAACTCTATAACGTCAGGTCCTATGCTTATACACAGAACCTGAAGTGTTACGCGCTCCAAACGCGACGTGGAGCGGGCTGGAATGGAGGCGTCGATATAATGTTGAATTAATTACAAAACATAAGGAATAAAAATGTATCCTCTATTTTTCTTTTATGCTTCAGAATACTTAAAAATCCCTGCTACGTCCGTAAATACTGTAAGATTTTTTACCAAAAAAGGAATCCGCTATTTGGAAAAGCGAGCCATGCTGTCACCTATTTTTGTGCGTAAAGTTATTTGTCTGAGTCAAAATTGTTGGGTCTTTGGCGGACACAATTAATACGATTGGTAGGGAAGATACGACTAGAAATAACATTATTTTTTAATATTATGACATGAGTATTTAATTTGTATCCTATTCTCTGTCAAATTGCTTTCCTTTTGATTTATGAGTACACTGTTAAAAATGTTTGCAATTTTAATATAGATTTACTATACATTTGTATAGTAAATCTAAAAACTCGGTCTATGAAATAGTAATTAAGAGGCTGCATAGTAAATTTCATATACATGTATATTGGTCAACTCTTAGAAAAGTCAGGTAAATTCACTTTACACAAATTAAAATTAATTTTGGCAGTGATCATCAATTCCAAATAATAAAGCATGATATTTTTTTTCTAGTTAAACATAAATTATACTGGGTTTTAAGTGGAAAAGTTCAATTAAGCGAATAATCAAGACACCTAACCTAAAAGCAGCGGTTGTTTTGTTAAAATTCTGACATTTACAGTGAATTTTGAAGAAAATCCCACCTATACGTTGCACTTTGATTATAAATATGAATTTAGTCGATGAATTGTAGGTTATTACTTTAGTTTTAAATATTTGACAAGATTTGTGTGCATCAAAGAATTTTCAACTGTCACGCGCTCTGTTTTACTATACATGTATATTAATTTTACAAGATGGTGGTATATTAAATTTACTACACGTATATGCATATTGCTTCCATTACATTTATAGTAAAATCGCTATAGAAATTTCTAACAGTGTAAGTACGTGATAGTCATTGATAATAATTGACAAATTTTCGTTTACCGTGAAACTTTATTAATATAATTCGCAGTTGGTGTACTTTGTTAAATAAAATGTTATTGTATTGTGTATTGTGCTATTGCTTGTGTCCCTTTTCCAGAAAGTGAAATTTTTTATTTTTCATATATTTTTATAACAAGAGTTTATAATAAATTTGTAGATATTTTTTGGTTGAACAAATTTGATCTTTTCATTTTTTTCGTCTCTTGTGTCGTTTTTCCAAAAATTTAATTTTTTTAGTTTCAATCTTATTTTTTACGATTAATAGAAAATCTACTCATCCTATCTAAAAAAATGTATAACAAATTTGTAGATCCTTTTTGAGTGAACAACTCTTGGATATTAACTTTTTTCGTACCTTGTGCTTTTTTAATTTAATTTTTTTATTTTTAATGTTTTTTTTTCACGATTAAAACAAAAACTGAGCGTTCTATCAAAAAATTATTAATGGCAAATTTTCATGATTTCTCACTCTTTTTTGGGAGAGCAACTTTTGTCTATTCATTTTTTTCATAGCTTGTGTCGTTTGTCGAGAGATATAATTTTTGTTTAATGTGGTTTTTTACGAATAAAACAAAAACTACGCATCCTATCAAAAATGATTAATAACAAATTTGTAGCTCTTTTTTGGGTGAAAAACTTCTGTCTAATTTTTTTCCGTAGCTTGAATCATTTGTCCAAAAATGTAATTTCTTTATTTTTAATGTTGTTTTTTTACGAATGAAACAAAAATTACGTGTCCTATAAAACAGTGATTAATGGCAAACTTGTAGATCTTCTTTGGGTGCCAAATTTTGGTTAATTCATTTTTTTGTATCTTGCATAGTTTGACCGCAAAATGGAATTTCTGATTTTTCATTACTTTTTGTGCGATCGATATTTTAATTTTCGTTTTTTCAAAAAAATTCGAAAATTTGTTATAATAATCTTGTAGTGCTTTCAAAAAGCAACGTTTTTCTTTTCTTGACTTTTTTGTATATCGTGCGCCGTTTAGCCTAATATATTCCTTTTTTTTTTGGGGGGGGGGGATTTTGAAACTACTATAACTCTGATAATTTTTTTATATCAAAATAAGTCATGAGGCTAAATTGTTCAAGTTTCCAAATACTATGATAAGTCGTACTTAGAGTTTTTAAATCTTTTAAAAATGGTCTCAAAAATGTTCAAAGTGCTCTAACTTCTTGAATTTTCATATTTATTCATATTCATTGCACACTTGAGGCCTGACATCGTTCTCCAAGACTTCGAGGAACGAACTATATTCTTGATCGAATTCTCGGCTCCGTCCGAACACAACATCACTGCCAAGGAGAGGAAAAATGAGGAGAGGTATCGAAACCTTGAAAGGGAGCTGCAGCGACTGCACCCAAAATATTTGTTAAAAGTAATTGTCCTTGTGATAGTTGCGAAACTATCACTGGTTCGGAACCTTAAAGCCATACCCGGATGCCAAAAATATGCCAAGGCACTTGCGAGATGGATGCAGAAAGCTGTCATCCTGGGGTCGCTTCGTGTCCTCAAGACACAGGAGAGTTTCGCCAGCCTGTCATTGTGATTTCGTCGTGCCCTTTGACCACCCATCTCACGGTCGTGAGACGTGGCCATGTGTGTTATTTATTTCGGTTCTACTGGGAGCCCGTGTCATTTTTACATTGCAGTTGCTCCCAGTGGGACCATGCGGTGGTTGTTTAACCCTTTCTTTTGAATTATGTATAGTCAGTTCGAATCGAAAAGCTGAGAGCTGAAAAGTCGATTCGAGAGATTTTCGAATTGCCGAATTCGAATCGGCTTTCTTTCGATTCGAACTGAAAGCGCCGAAAGTCGATTCGAAAGACTATCGAA
>CAKNYM010051020.1:20237-71368 GCA_932195095.1 Andricus curvator
GATTCGAAAGACTTTCGAATTGTCGAATTCGAATCAGTTTTCTTGCGATTCAAACTGAACGCGTCGAAAGTCGATTCGAAAGACTGTCGAATTGCCGAATTCGAATCGGTTTGCTTTCGATGCGAACTGAGGGCGTCGAAATTCGATCCGGAAGAGTTTCGAACTGCTCAATTCGAATCGGATTTTTTTCGACTTAAACTCAGCTATGTCGGTTCGGAAAAATCCCGAGTCCATTCGAACAATGCGCAGGTCTAGCTGAAATCGGAGAAATTTCGACAAAATGGAGAAAAATTACCTGTTTCGTAGAATGAACATTTGATAATATAAGAAATCGGATACATGTAACGTTATTATTTGAGTGTAATACTAATTAAGTCAAAATGAACAAAGCTTGTCTGGTCCCTGCCAGTTTATTCCAAAAATGTCCTACTTTCTAAAATTATAAGAATTGTACATACTAAAGATAACTTTCTAATGAAAAGTTACTTTTATTACTTTTCAGTCAAAAACACACTTTTTCTTCGATAATTTTTAAACCCGAAGATTTAGGAAAAGCCTGTTGACATCCGGTCAATATATTGGTCGATGAAGAAGCAGATCATCTCTCAGCAAGTTATGGCCATTCTTTCCTTGCCAATGATTCAAATTATGATAACCAATTCTCTTTTTATCTTGAACAATGATATTTTCTCACTTAAACTTGGAAAATAACAGAACTTGCGTCGGAATGCATAATTATTCTTACTTCGTTTAGGCATTCCCTTCCATCTTAACGAGGCCCTTTAAAGAACTGAATTTTGTTGAAATCGTGGGACAAGCTTCTCCAAAAACCCAAAAACTAAATTATTGATATTATTCGTGTTGGGATGACATCCAGTTTTTGTTAGTCGGATGAAGAAGAGTATGTGTGTAAATAATTAAAGATAACCCTATTTTAAAGTCCCATTAATGCGAGATTATAATTTAACATTTTTGATTAAAAATAGAAGTACAGCAATTTTAAAGTTTTCTTGAATTATCCATTTTTCGCATGATCAATTTTTTCAATGAACAAAAAGCTGCTATTCTGAAGAAAAATCGTTCTATTTAGATTATTTTAAAGACAGTTATCTCATTTTTAATATTATACTCAGTTTTTCCCATTTAAATACCGTGGGAAATTTCAACCACGAATTTTCCTGATTATTATCAAGCCAATGATTATTTTTTATCCATGTTCATAGTAAAAGTTGTATACTCTGATAATATGTGTGACTTATAAATTATTTATATTAAACTAATCTGTTTCTCCCACACTGAAGACGGTCCATCTCAATCTAAATTATTCGTGTATCTTGGCATAACGAATGTTTCGTGGCCCGAAGTGCGCGAAGAACTAACGATTCAGAGGATCCTGATTCGATATTGGTACAGTCACGTTGGCGCGGTTTCCGTCTATCCGTATTTTGACTCTTTCATAGGTATTCGGATGATCCGCTCTAGGAGCTATGAATGGAAACAACCTTCCAACAAGAAATAATCCAATAACGTACTTGTGAGCCTCATCGGTTCCTACACAGTAAATGCCTCCTGGCAAAGACAGAGCTTCAACTAGATTAACGTTTTCGAAATGATGAATATTAAGTTCAATGGGAAAAGGATGAATTACGGATTCACCATGTGGCCAACCTAATTCTGCAAAAAGAATGTATAAGTTGGTACTTGATAATTGCGTCAATTATTACAATCATTTAATAAATCATAATTTTCATTTTACAAAATGGATTAATTTGACATTAGAAACAGATAATAAACATGAGTATTAATCTAATGAATTTTTAAATTTTAAATAGTGAAAATGTTTCAAATTCAATTATCAAATAAGGATTTCAATAATGCAATGGTAATACTCTAGCACATCACTAATGGAATAGTAGAAAAATTAAAAGTTTATTTTGCTATAAATTTCTTTATTCAACGGCGTAATTTTAGTTAACAATAATTAAGAGATGGTGTTTTGTCGACCAGGTTGATGTAATTTGAGAAAGAATTGGGAATTTTGCAGATTACTGGTCCAAGTTAGAGATCCTCTAGGGAGAATCGAGACAGGTTTCCCCTTCCAATGTTCGTCGCTGTACCGTAACTTTGATATTTTCATGGGGCGCGAAAAGTTTCAATAGTGTTTCTTTATTAATGCATTTGTTTATGAAATTTTTTAAGTATTATATGTGTTTCAAAGTAAATATTAATCTTCCCTAACCTTAATAACTAACCTCCCCAATAATTTATAATGTTCGTGAGATGAGTGTTGTTTCTATTCTGTATTAAATACTCTTGCAAATAAACTTGTGATTTGAAAATCGCGCCAACTCAAGCCAATCAAATTCATAAAAGGTCAACTAGTTCCGGTACAACGGCGCCAATTAGAATTGGAGTACCCCGTGTCTCAACTCTCCCTTGAGGATCTCTAGTGCAAGTAATTCAGGACCAGTAATCTGCAAAACTTCCATCTCTTTCTCAAGTTAATTACCAATCACAAAAGTTGATAATGAGCACGGGGAAACAACGTCAAAGACCAGTCAGTACAAAATTTTTCGGCATATGGTCGAGGATTTGGAGATTTGAGGATTAAGACGCTTAGGCGTCCGGTAAGTGCTCAGTGAATTAGGTCCCCTCCGGGAGCATGACTTGACGTACAGGCTGGCGAGGGCGATTTTTGGTTCAAATAATTCTCATTATTTATTTTCGCGGGAATAACTTTCAAATATGTTAATTAAATTTTGAGAGGTAACGTAGCCCGTTGAGAACTTTCACAGCATTATCTTTCTATTATTTAATTAAAGTTTAAAATGTTAGATAATCGCGTAATATTGGAATCGAGTTAGTAAATATCTCGCTATTATAATAATTATATTTATCAACAGGGTTTGTGAAAATCGCTAAAATGAAACACAAACTGCCATTTCCGGTCCACATTTTATTGAAATAACAGAAACCCACTCATGAAGAATTTCGTTGAGAATGTAGCTAAAAAATATTTCGCGGACTGTTTTGGCATAATCATACCATTCGATATATCACATGTCATTTTTATTTATTTTTATTTCGAAGGTCTGCTTCTCTTATACTGAAGTCGTTCAAAAAGTCAAGATTTACGACAATATTATAGTATAAAACTGCGAGCAAAAAAATTACATATTAGGCAATAAGAAACAGTAATATCAGTTTAAAAACATGATAACATTTTCTATCTCGATCAAAAACAATTGCTAGTTAATATCTTAAACATCTTAATATCAAATATACATTTTAATATCACATCTTAATACACATTTTAATATCAAAAACAATTACTTGTTATCTTAGTGATTTAACTATGGGACAAAAATCTAGATATTGAGGTAGAGCATCCATAGATATTAAAAAGAAGATTTTACCTGATAATATCCAAGATATTAAATAATAATTGATAATAATACGCTTTTCAAGGCTAACATGAGTGATGCCTGTCGCGAAATTAATATATTTTCGAAACGTTATGAGTTCCTTCATCAATGATAAGATTAACATGATTTGTTCAAATTATTTCACAATTACTTCAAAATTACTTCAATAATTGTTTCAAACGTTTCGGAACACAATGGTCGCCCCTATCAGTGAATTTTATTGAATCTACGAGAATTACATAATTTATTATAGGTACGCAAATTTAAAATTTGAAGATTTATTCTTTGGTTAATATCTCAGTTACGAAATTATATGAAATTCTTTAATTTTAAATCCTTATCAAATTTTATTCTTTTATTTTATTAATAATTATTATTAAATTCTCGAATATTCTTTAAACATTTTTTATAGCAAAGTACGTTTGATGCAAACAATTAAAATGTAGAAAAAAAATGATTTCAAAGTTAATAAAAGTGTTGTAGGCAAAGAACTCTTTTAAAATTATTTTTGCGACGTTTTGACGGGAAAAATTTTTTAAACAAACTTTTTGTATGAAAAATACCCTTAAAATAATGTTGTGTATGAAATATTTTTAAGTAATGAATTTTCTGTCATCATGAGAAATTAAATCTGTGAAAGTAAAATGTTTATCCCTTCAAAATTCTGCTGTTGTAAAATTACGAAATTATCAAAAAACATTGTAGTTACTTAATTATTCAAATATTAACTAAAAAACTCGTGGACCGAGTGTCCTTTAACGCAGTATTTTTTATTCCATCAATAAGCAGTCTTATTTATAAATACTTTCACTTTATTTTTTGAAAATTAGAATAAACAATTTATGTATACTTCTTATGAGCGTAAATTTATCGATTTTTTTCTATTTGTTAACTTTCAGTGTGGTTGAAATTGCATTTTTTTTGGTTTTGTTCTTTTGAAACGAATTGAATCAATTATTCAATATAAAGTAGGATGAAGCATTTTTTCGCTATCTGATTTTATTTTAAATAATAATATTAGAATTTGCTATTTTCTAAAAGGAGACAATAAAAAGTAGAAAGACTTTCGGTATTTGCCTTTTGGTTTACTGTAAAGAAATTTCTGACTATATGAGCCATTTTTAAAACCATTAGTTTTTTGGAGAGTTCAGTTTTTTCTAAAATATTGGTTTCACCAAAATCAAACTGTTGATCTTCATACCATACATGTTTGGTCATTGCCGTCAATTTTTTTGGTGATTTGTAAACGTCTGTCGTGTGTTCTTTAACGCGTATATAGAGAGGTCGTTTTGCCGTACCAATGTATACTGCTTCACAATTTGTGAATGGGGAAAGCAATTTAATTGTTTTCAATTCACCTGACTCTAAAGCCAACAACGCACATAAAAATTTTCTACGAAATTAATTTTTGAGGGTCAATACAGTCTCCCAGCGATTATTGCTTCAATAATTGCTATTTGTTCAAGTATACATTTGTGACGTTCCGCAAGGAAAAGTGTAAGTATATACAAAAGAAATAGCTGTTTATGGGTATATGACTAAGATTATTTTGAAAATTAGTAATTTTAGTTGATAAAAAAATGTCCTAATCTCTTATTTTGATTTTTCACGTTTTAGTTCATTTTTGATAAACCTACCCGGATAGAACAAAAATTTCCCTGAACATTCCTGAAACATTCCAATGAAAGGTTCGGAAAATTCTGAAAAATGTTCCAGGAAATTTCCCGGAAGTGGGTAAATTTCCGCGTATCAATCGAGGTTTCCAAGAAAGGTTCGGAGAATATTTGTGAAAATGTTCACATTAAGTTAACTTAATTAATTAAATTCCTCACGAATGTTCACCGAACTTGCCTTGGGAACTTCCTCTGATACGAGGAAATTTACCTACTTCCGGGAACCTTTCTGGAACATTTTTCGGAATTCTCCGAATCGTCCATTGGAAAGTTCCAGGAATGTTCAGGGCAAATTTTTTGCTACGCAGGTATGCATCTGGGTCAAGTTTCTGTGCCTTAGATAAAATTCAAATATCAAATATATGTATAATTATTTAAAGTATTTGGTAGATGCTAAGTCTTAAATATATCTTTTCAGTTGTAGAAGAGGTACATGTAATTTATTAGTAGGAAATTTTGGGAAATTCATTATTGGTTAAATCATTACATTAATCGAATAATCTTTAAATATTAGTTTCGACTTTCTCCGTAATCTCATGAAAATCCTAAAGAAATTGTAAACACTGCTGAAAATTTCAATATGGTTTGATATCTCTTTAAATAATTTGAAATTACTTGACATGATATCGAATTTTTTGCATCAAGCAAAAATGAACTTCAACAAGGTAAAAAGAAAAGTTTTGTAAACACAGTCCAAATCGGAGATAGTGCCGGCTTTGAGGCTGAATTTGGACTTAACTCCCGGACATAGTTCCACTCCGAAAGTAAACAGTGAGGGGCGTATGAACCGTTTCCGGTTCAGAAATGTGTTTCCTACTTTGCGGGGACGCACGCACTTCTGCGTAATCGCATAATGCATGCGACGCAGTTTTATAACCAGACATAAGAAGGAATTATTTAACAGAATATCACTTACTTTTATAAATATTAGATTAGGTTCCATGAAAAAATCAGTTTACACAATTCTCACGTTAACACTTGATAATTTTTAAATTGCAAAACACTACAATGGGACTCTGATGCTTGAATTCGATCATACCTCTCTTTCCACCATGTGAGATAGACAGAGACGATCCGATTTGGTTCCAATGACAGGTCTTACATTTTATTTCAAAATGATCATACTCTCTCTGTCTATCCAATACTTCTTCACCTTTTTTTTCTTTGTCGAATTGTAGAGCCTATTAGATAGCTACGACAGCGCCACCCATTCAGAACAGATTTGAATTTCAATTAAATATTACGAAGTCCCGTCGTCCTGAAATTCGGGATGACTCGTCAAATACTTTTCATACGCTTGGCTAGTCGTCCAGAATTTTCGGGAGGACTAGAAAATGCCCCTTTCCACCCCCCCCCTCCCTTCGGGACGACTAGACGCAGCCTAAATATTTATAAGAAATATTATAGTAAATGATTAATTTTAAACCGTAGTACAACATTTTTGATTAAAATGAATTAATATTCTTCAATATCAAAGACAGACTCATTCAATCACACGAAGAATCCGCTCAGTCCCATCGGCTTCAGTTGGCTTTAGACATCATAGCCCTACTCTCGGTCGACGCGAGCTCTCCATCGTGCTCATTCGCTACATGTGTGTTATGAAGCATTTGCAGAGGTAGGTCGTTAGGGTACAGCGCCATACCGCAACGCTCCTGTTTTGTCACGTCTGAGTGAACACCGCTTGGATATATAATCTTAATAATATTTATATCTTTGGTTTCAATTAAAGTGTCTCAATTAAAATTACTTTTACGTCACATTTATATCGATCAGGCAAGCGGACACTTTATCCTTGCAGAGATTCGAAAGTCGTTATCATAAAACATGGTGATTGAAGTCTCAAAAAAATATCTTCCTTGACAATTGATCCTTCACCTCAGTCAAAAACACACGAAGAGACTTAGCACCCTCAAGGAAAGTTGTTTGACAACTCTATCGTGCATTTAGCACCGTTAATTTTAAGAAAAGAAACTTTTCGTAACTTGACAACGGAATCATTCCTTCAGACATATTCGACGAGCATAGTATGCAGGATATTCCCACGAAAAGACCTTATTTAGAAGCACTGAAATAATGTTGCTATTTAAATTTTACATTTTTTTGAATAGACTCCACCGTAAAATTCGAATTTCGGTTTGTAAAGGGGAAGTAACAGGGTCCATTCTTGACGTTTCAACCATGTTCTAAACGGATAAGTAATATGAAGATTCATGATAACCTGTAGTCAACATTAAGCGCCTGAAATGATACCTTGAGAAACACACATTTTCGTGAATATGCGAGTATCGTATGTGAATCATAAGCTTTCTTTCGATGAACCATTTTTTTTTAAACAAAAATTCATATGTTAAGAATATTCTTCACAAATATTTATAGATCTTTTGAAATTACATTTCTGCTTCATCAATATTCGCTGTGCAGATTTCCTTCATGTATTTTAAATCACATGTCACAGTGCACTTTTCCAAAGGAATAAAAACGATTACTTCTGGTCTTGCCGAAGCCCGATCTGTTTTAATTCTTAGCCGGCTCAATGCATTGAGGTTCACACTACGCACGGCTCTAGTCAGGACAGTCGAAAATTTGAGTCTAGTTTAGAAAGGTAACTCCAAGTAATAAATTTAAAAGTGAGATAGGCCAAGTGGATAAATGAGAGGAGGTAAAAGAGAGCAAACTATGTCTCATGTTATATTCTTGTTTCTGTATTTGCAGTGATTATTCTTCATGCTATCGCACACAATGAAATGCTTCAAAAATTGTGAAAGAACTCAAAATATTCTAGGTTATATTATCCCAGATAACAAAATGTTGACACTGAGCCCACATGGTGCGTGCACGATGTGCAGAATTGTCGACACGTTGTGATGGCGAAAATGCCGACACATGTAATCTCATATGTGCCGCACGTCATGTCGACACAGCGTGCCGACACACTACCCTTACAATGCAACCGCATATGCGACGCACGTCGTGTCGGCACGCGCGTGCCGAGAAACAGCCCTTGCATAATTAGGTTAGGTTCACAAGGCACGCCATGCACTCGACAAATAATGGGTCTAACACTCGAGCGACTGGTAAATGAACGTCGAGAAATGGTGTTTTTGACATATTCAATTTTTATCACAATTTTTTTTTCGCATTCTAAATTTCGGAAGAAAATATATACAGAAATAAAAGTTCGAAAAATTTACTGCCCAACCAAATCAGTTTCTAAGTTATTGTAAGAGTTTTCATTTGTAAGAAATACATTTAAACATTTAGAAATACATTATGAAATACATTAAAACCATTACTTACCAGCGTTATTATCCTTAGCCGGCTCACCTTGAGTGAACACTGATCGCCCTCAGCTCGTGCATACACCGTGCTTGCGTGCTTGCGTTCTTGGCGAGGCATCGTGCTCACACATCGTGCAGCTACAGTGCGCCCTCACGCATTGTTATCTGGGATATTTTGATAATACATTATGTAGAAAAATGAATAATACTCGTAAAAAAATGTGCCAAAACTATATAGTTTCCGAAATCCACGCGATACCTCATTATTTCTTTAAAAAAATTGCTATACAATGTAAGACCTTGGACAAATTTTTATAACGTGAGACTCTTATCTGAAAATAATTATTTGTTAAGTTTGTAAACCCAAAATAAACTTTGGATATAAAATTTGGCTGCATTTACTTGTTCTGAAAAATTGGGGGAGTGAGAAAAGGGGATGGACTAGTCGTCTCGAATTTTCGGGATGACGAGACACTTCGATAAAATATACTAAAATTTTAATCTATATACTCTTGTGAAACAAACTTAGTGTAGTATCTTGTCCCGAAATCCGGAATAAGTAGTGAAATATTTTGCATTAGCGTGGGTACTCCTCCTTAAATTTCGGGACGTCTAGAGACAGCCTAATATAAAATTAATTTCTTATAATATAATTGCAATAAATATTATAACAATTATAGAATTATGACATTATAACAATTATAAAATTATGACATTATAATAATTTCAATAAAGGAAATAAAATCTTGCAATTTACAATTCATTTCCTTGTCTCTTCAAACCTTAGTCTATACAAAATTCTCCAACATTTTAAAAATATTTTAGCACCGGGCATTTAGCATTTTGGTAATCTTATTCCAATAAGTATTCCAATTTATGAGCAGCGGTCATTATACAATATAAATTCTTCTAAATATCTGATGATATAGCCAATAGTCGGTACTTGTTTTGGACAGATACGACTAGAAATGACAAAGTATCAAATGTCAAGTTTCAGTCGGAGATTAACGCTGCGATGGGTCAGCGAGAAACTGTTGCTTCTCCCTGATCCATCTCTCTGTCTTCTGTATCTTCCGTATTGCGTCAGATATCACCCGTATTTTGTCCACAATATGCTGCTTGTTTGTCAGCAGCTTTCCCTTGTTCACTGTCTGATTGTAGATCCTCAGTTCTTGGGCGAACTTGCGAACCCTTTTCGTGAGCGGTGTTCAGATGTTATGTAGTCACTCATGCACTGAAAACGGGACGCATTCTGTCAATCTCAATGTCAATGTTCCTCTTTGTCCTGAAATCGTGATCATCTCTCGGAAGATGCCTGCTTTCCGCGGTTGGTCTTAATGTCGCTTCCTGCTCTTCGTCTGCGGCTTGTTCATGCAGTGGTTGGGGAAGCGTTCCGCGTACATATCCATTTTTCCGGAGGTAGTCGGCTTGATTGCGCAAAAATTGATGCAAAACGTGCTGAACCTCTGGGTGTTTCTAGCACCACAAAGTGTGCATACGCGCCGTAAAGCCTTTGCGAACGGGGATAATTCTGGCATCGTAGAAGTCTAGCAAGACATCCTTAAGTTGATTCTTCCACTCAATGTAGGCGTTTCGCCTTTTCGTCGTCGTGTTTCCATCTAAATTATCATATATTTTTTAAATTTTTTTTATTTTTAATTGTTAGTTAGGCGTATAAACGAGGGCTAGAAAGTAATCGGCAGAGCAGGACCCATTCTCAGAAGTAAAAATATATCAAATAAAGCTAAAAATGCAGTATATGCTTCTATATTTATACTGACTGTGCTATACGGTACCGAGACGTGGACCTATCAGGAAAAGGATAAGAGTAAAATTAACACGACTAACATGAAATTACTGCGCGTGATATGCGGCAGAACACTGAATCTGAGGTATAAAGACCGAGTGCATGGCGTTTTTTCTCCCAGCCACTAAGAAAAAAAAACAGGTTTTTTCGGAAAGTTTGTTATGTGGGAACATCTGGTCCGAATATTCACCTTATATCTAAAGGCTGAAACGCTCATTCCGCAGTGGCTGGTGTTATATAAAATCTTCACAGCTGTCCCAAATGACAGGATTGTTTGAAGAATTGAGTGTGTATAAAGAGAGATGTGTGAACAACGTGGCTCTGAAAAAAGTGTAGCAGGCTGCCGAGAGAACTTGCTCATTTACAGGTGCGTCTGCAAAGATGTAGCAGCCCATCAGCGCGTCCTGTCAATGGTCTGGAATGCATACCGTAAAGCTTTCGATTTAACCATTCGTAAACTTGTCATCTGTCTATTGGAAAGCTTAAAGGTCCATCCACACATAGTGATATACATAGAAAGACTGATGCCCCTTTGGCAAACTAGATTTACTATCTCATCTGGAAATTGTCGTGTGATGAAGAACAACGACAACTTCCAGAGGGGCGTCTTTCTGGGCGATACTATGAGCCCTCTGCTCTTTTGCATCAAACTTCTGCGTGTATCTTTCGCACTACGCAATTCTCCTGGATACCTCTGCAGCGACACTAATCATGACGAGCATAAGGTCACTCTTGTACTTCATATGGATGACCTGAAGATATATGCTTCTGGTGCAAGCAAACTTCAGCTTGCTTTAAATATTGTCAAGGTGCACACAGGAGAGATTGGTATGGGAAAATGCACGCAGACTTTCACAGAAATGTGGAAAATCAGTCCTTGTCGAAGGAGCAAACTTTTGCTTTCCTCAAATCATTAGGACTTATCTCAGGTATAGAGGATTTCATTTTCGTATGACAGGACGGTGTAATTTTCATCTTAGTATGCCGTGACCGCATTTTACGTCAATAAGTTCCCAGCGATAGGTGCAGAGCGTGTCATGCACACCAGACTGAATTCGCTCCAGCTTAATAGCATTAGTATGCTCATTGTTTCATGAAAAGTACATATTCAGGTAGATTGGTGAAATATTTTCTGCTCATCCTAAGAAAAAAAATGCAGTAATTGAAAAATAAGTTGACAGCTGTCTGTTGTTCCATAAGTAATTTCATATGGACAACATTTTATCAGAAATATTTCTTCAAGCTATTTTCCATAAAAATGGGTTGAGGAGCATCATAAAATTATAACTGAACATATTAAAAGCAAGAAAAATGATCGTTTATATTCAGATACTCAAAAAAGAGAATTTGTGAATTTTTCAACATGCAATGACTTTTTAATCTGTTCTCTCTGTTCAGTCTACATTAGCAAATACTGATTTAAGACTAAATGTCGACCAAATACTACGAACAATAAATGTGCCCGTTTATATAAAAATATTATAAAATGCAGAAAAGTCGTAGGTCTTCATTTTTTGCGCACGTGTATTATAATTGTCGATTAGTAAATTCTAGCTGATTCTATCTCTCAAGATTATATGGATTAAAATCTCATATTTTACACCTGAATTTTATCGTAGGTGTAGAAACCTTACAAATAATTGTTTGCAGGCATAACGATTATTATTTCTTTATTCGAAGGTATTAAAATGTGTCACTTGGACTTCGAAACCCAAATAAACATTTTGTACATATTGCAGCTATTAAAATGTGTTCTTGGCTAAACAAAAAATGTTTAAAACTATGGTTAGCATGTTCGAAAGTGCCAAAAAACTTTAAATACAACTATCGCAAAAACTTTCTTTTTGTACAATCCTGGGTGCATTAATTGTAAATGTTTAGAAAAGACTACATTTCAATTAATTTAAATGTCAAATAATAATTAATAATCAATTAGAATAAGGAAGTCTAAAACCATGCGTTGTTACTTTTGTCAATTACTCTGTTTTCCCCTGCATTCAATACTAAATAATGTGCAAAATAATTTCTCTTGTCTGTAAAATATACCAAAGTATAACTGCTATCGTCGTTTAAAGTTGAAATATCACGCTTACGCAGTTTCTAAGTCATAACTTCATTTTCTATTTTTTCGAAGCTGGATGACTTTTTTCAAGCTAGATGTTTTTGGTTGAATTCGTCCATTTAATAACTAGAAGTCAGAGTCTGAGTTGTGTTTAAATTGAAAATTAAATTCACAAATAATATTTAAAGTCAATATAGAGACGAAACCTAGCCACAAAACGCAACAATTTTAATTAATGTTTTGGAAAGTGGATAGAATTTTGTGAGCAAACTTTTTTTACTTCGATAGAGCATGAAAATGTCTCGAAATAACTTTATTAATTTGTCTTTCATAAATGATCCTGTTGAATTACCAATACGTTTTTAATCAATCCTCAAAAAAGAGAAAATGTCCCTTGACACCTCTTGAATTTCACCCTTCAAATAGAATACACGCTACTATACACAGTATACAATTTATTATTAGGAAGAATATTGAAACTGAAAAGGAATAAAAAATCATGAATTGCAAATTCAATTTTAAATTGTTTATTTACTTAAAGAATAGTATTAAGTTTTATTAAAGAAAGTATATATTAATTTTCTCATGAAACATCTAGTGTATAAAAAATGTAATGTAATTTCGCCAGATCATTGAAGAACGATCTGCTCTGGAAACTTTATTGTATGCACTGAGATTTCAGAATCTTATTTCACATGAAAAATAGTAAGGTTAAAGATATTTATGATTCTCATGTATATGAGTCAGGAATGTGGATGTATGAGTTATTCAAAGATTATTCAGAACACTTGATGTATTTATACATAATAATGCAATATATCTGAAGTATTTTTGCGACTTGAGTAAAGCCTAATGAAATACAAATAGTTTAGAAGGACAAATCAGATTGTGAGTGGTATAATATATGCTGAAACATTTGGAAGAAGATTCATTAGTAACGCTCGTAGCGAAATTTTTCTTATGAGAGTTTTCTTCATTTTAAGAAAATGACGACCGTAATTGGTATTCTCTGTTTCATCTTAGTGATTTTCACCAAATGTGTTGGTAAATATAATAATGTCTATAATTTAAAATGAATTTTTTATTGTTGTACATTTGCTTCCTATTTGCAATCGTTCAAATTAAAATAACTGTTTTTCTCAAAACGCACTGAAAGTTACGCCTACCTCGTGAAAGCAAACATTCAAATTGAAGAGCGTTGGATGAAAGGTCCAAAATCAAAGTTTAATCTTCTTATTTTAAGATGGAAATTATTATGATTTCAATTGGGATTTTAATCTAAACAATTACAAACAGAGCCAAAACTAAACTGGATGCTAGGATTGCAGGGTAAAACTTGAAACCGCATGAGATTTCAAGCAGTGCTCCAATTTTTTTCTTAACTACACTGCACATTCCTGATCCTTATTTACTTTTTTTGGAAATTTCCTTCAAATTTGAGGCAATTCGGTTAATATTTACCCAACCTTCATGGGCGCTTTAAGTTTCCCATAAGATTACAATGGAAGAACTTTCTGTAAAAATGTTTCATACATAGCACGGATGGCTATGTAATTCACCTGCAAAAATTTATTTGTTTTTTTTTAAAGAAAATTGGCCGCAATCTTTGATTTTTAGTAGTATGGAATTTATAGTATAATTAAGGGGCGCCAACCATGAAAAGTTTTATTAGGAAATTTAATTAGGTTCCGAGACAATGGAGGGGGAAATATCTTCTTCGCTGGAGAGCCTCCAGAAAAACGTTTTTGTCAAGTTTGGAGGGTGATAAAAAATGTAATTTTCAATTTTACAAAAAGTAGGAAATTGCTTTCTATCTATTAGATTGCTGAAACAATACAAAGATTTCATTAAAAAATATTATTAGATTTCAAAAAATGGATGGGGAAATTTTGGTTTGCTTGAGGATCCTATAGACGCATTCACAGCCAGGCCCTTATTGTGTGCTTACGAACAAAAATTAAGAAACCGAGACTATAAAAAAAAAATTCCGTCAGGATGTACATTAAAATTTTTATGGGTTTTTGAACCAATAATCTCAGTTTCAAAAATTCATGGGCCAGACCATTATGATATTCTATCCTTCAAATGTCACTTGGAGAAAAAGAATATCAGGGTTCAATAACTTAAACTTTGCAGAAATGTACAATTTTGAGTATCCGAAATATATTAAAACTTTTTTGTTACTTTCGGTGAGGCAAGCCACGCACTTGAATCCATAAAGGATTTGTTAGCCTCTTATAATGATTTTGATTATTTTTGACCTATAATTATAGTCACTTATGCCATCATTTGTAGGAAAAAATATCCGGTTTGTATACAAATTATTCTTAAAGGGTTTTTTTGAGTCACAAATTCCAAATATCGCATTAAAAGTTGAGAAGTAAAATAGCGAAGAAATAGCTTTAAAAAATTACCCAATTCGTATTATACAGAAAATATTGTATAGAAAATTAAAAATGCAAAATGACTGACACAGTATTTGGAATCTGCAAGTTAAAACCCCCTTCAAAATGAGTTTTATCCCAATCGCATACTTTTTTTTAAATCATACAGTCGCAATTTTTGATCCGCTGTTTTGAATTTGTTGTATAGTATTTGGAATATGTAACTCAACAAACTCATTAGGGATGAGTTTTATACAAGTCGCATAATTTTTAAAAACCGTCTGTCATAATATTGAATCCGGTATTTCGAAATTCTAATCTGTGACTACAAAATCTCTTCAGAAGTGAGCTGTATGCAATTCCGATAAAATAAAAAAATCCTAGTCGCCTTTTTTAGTGATTAATGTTGTTTGATTAAGTTATTTTAAACAGTTGATTCAAAATCATGTCAAAAAAGCGCATAATTTTCAGCTAATAAGGTTCTCCTTTGAATAACAATTGTGATTACATGGGATTGCATGGGATCGCATAATGATTCATTAAATTAGCTTAATAATTGATAAAATAATTAAATACCTATTGATACATTCTTTTTGCAGAATTGGCCAAAAAACATAAAGAAGCCGCAATTCATCCTCATCCTCTTCAACTAATTGTTCATCATTATGAAAGTTATGTACATCGAGGTAAAACTTACGTTTTACCTGAAGAGTTTCACTATGTAGGAACAGATGATGATCATAAGAACGTCATTGGCGTGATTCTAGGACCACATTTGTTTCCATTAATGGCTCCTAGAGCGGGTAATCAGTATATCTTTGAAAGAGTGAAAGTACGCATACATGGCAACATTGCCAACGAGTATGTACCAATATTAAAAGAGGATCCTATAAATAGTCGGTTCTTTCAGAAATTCCAGTCACCAAACATACGTTATGCCCAAGTAGAATAAGAATAATTCAAACTAAGAGTATACATGGCCAGTACTGACTGAAGAGTAGCCCATTAGAAAAAAGTTGTCAAATCTAAACGTATGCACATTTTGTGGCTACATTTCGTTGTAGAAATATATTTTATGAAAGGAAAAACTAATTCTGGTCCAGGTATGTGTCAATTTTGGCCCAGCATAATTCCTTCTTAGACCCAGTCCTTGTCCAACCCTGACCCATCACTGATGGGGAATGGAGAATCAAGTGGTCATTATATTGATGCTGTGCTGAGATGCAAACCGACCATTAAGGATGATAGATCTCTCTGAAATTCTCTATTAGCTGAATGACGTTCTTTTTTTATCCCTGTATTTCAATTGCAGTCTGTAAACAAATACATATTTTGTAATTCAACAATATTTAATTACTGTCGCCCTCAAGTTATTGAATAAAAAAACGTGCTAGTGTAAGGATTAATATAATTTTTCGTTTTTTTATTAGCGCTTTTAGAAACGATAGAAAATGTTGCTTGAAATGGAACTTTAGAAACGACCAATAATTTATCTTAACAACATGTTTTATGGATAAACATGCAGTAGATGGATTTGGATTGACAATTCATTGAAATATGATCATTAAAGTAGTAGATGTCAAAGGATACCGCATATGGGGCACTACTTCTGAAATGTTCAAACCCGAAAATTGGATATGTCCGAACTACTGGATGTTTATTTTACCAAAAATATTTTCCTGTTTCGTGAAGTAGTAGCCGAATTGCAGAGAGTTGAATTTTACAGTTTTTAGTCGATACCCCCTGCTGCGCGAATATTTACTGCTTTCATAAGTAATTGAAAAAAATTTAGCCTGGGTGTTTTCAATAAATTTTTTCACGACCTTTCGATTGGTCATACGCATTTTTTGAAAATTTTAAAATTTGACCTTGATTTGTCGAAGTCAAAAATATAATCGCCTTTTTCTTTTATATCGGCACTTTTCATTGTTACGATATAATGCCTGCATTACAGTTACTGTGACTATTGATATTCTACTAATGGACTAGTTTTACTAATTTTGCAGTTTTAATTGGATTTGGATGGTCTAGTGATACTAAATTGTAATTTAAATTACTTAATTTTATTTCCTTATACCTTTTCTTTCTTTATTAATTCTCGTTCTCTACTACTTCTTTGGCGTTCTCTTTGTTGTTTTCTTTGGTGTTTTTTTGCGTATTCTTTCTTTGCCTGTCTTTTTTGTGTTTTTCCGAGTTTTACTGTCTGATTTATTTCTAAAGCCAGCTAAATTCATATTATATTATGAGATTTCATTTACATAGAATGAGTTACATCAAATGAACACTAAATTAAATTGAAATGTAATGAAAATAAAATTCATTAAAATAAAAACCTCAGTTCCTATTAGCATTCAAGATATAATTCTCAAGTAAGTTCTTCAACTTACTCTCAAAGATCTAGGGTTAAAAGCTACATTATCAAATACCCGGGAAATTCAAAACCTCAAAACCATTAAATTGATTTATTGTTGTGTGTGTGTGTGTATGTGTATGGGAGATGGGAAAGGATATATCAGTTCTTTTCAAAATGGTACCAGAGCATATTATTTGAAAAAGAAAGTTTGGAGAGACTCGGTGACGTGGGCATCTTCGCGGCTTCAAGTGGTGCTGCGCCACATCGATGATGAATAAAGTATACAACTTTGCGTTATATATAATCCAATTTTTAATAAAAAAGGAAACTCGACTTCGGGTATATATTATTCCTGAATTAGGGCCAAAGGGAAGATTAATAAAAACATGTGAACTTATTCCGAGTGATTAAACAAGATAATATGTGTTTTTTGATGTGGACATGCGTTTTCATGTATAAAAGAGTAAAAAAGAGAGATAAAAGAGTTTCGCTGGAAAAATCACCCACTCTGAGAAAATAGAGGGGGAAATTTTTTAAGAAAATTAGCGTTTTTGGCTATTATTTGATACGACATAGGGCGCGAAGCTCACCTTCGAAAGACTTCTTTTTGGGCTTTAATTAAATTATGAACCTTTTAATTTGAGATAATTATGTTGAAAAATGTTTCCGTCGCCCATCTTAAATGGTGAAGAGGGAAGCACACGCTTTTTGTTTTAAGCTACCGTCAAAATTTTTTAATTGTCTGCTACAAGCCTGCATATAGCACAAGAAGGCTGGATAATGCATAAAAGTTCAATGTTCTGCACTTTTCGCCGCCTTATGCTCTATTCTATGCGAATGTTTATGAACTGTTGTCATTATTGCCACTGCTGCCGCTACTTTCTGTATCGCTTTCATCTTCCAAAGAATCACTTTCTGCACTTATCTCATCCCTGTCAGTTACATCGTCCTCTTCAATTTGTCTGCAAATAATTTTCAATTTGTATGTAAGAATGGGTATATTATATTAGCATGCGATAATCGATCAAGATTATAAAATAAGTGGTGATAAAATTACGTTAATTATTTTTCGTAAAAGCCATTGCTTCAAACAATTCCCTTACAAATTTACAATTTAATTAATCAAATAAACTGAAGACTATTATATCACAGGCAATCAAGAGAAGAATTTCAATAGATCAAATAAACTTGGCACTGTTATACATACAACCAGGCTCGCGAGGGATCAAAGTTTAATAATAAAAATTAATTTTAAACTGTGAGCAGTGCATATTTTTGTACCTAGCCGCCTTTAATAAATTTTGTTAGGTAATCTTAAATTTTTGTTCGCTTATGCTTGTAAAGTCTCTTGTCTATTATTTTAAGAGAAATTGTAGGATCCGTTAGATATATGGCTCTATTGAATAAATCCAAAGTTGATAATGAGGGCAGTAAGTTTCCCAACATAATACCTCCAGATCATCCAACTTTTGATGATTTTTTTTGTATTAAAATGCCAATAAGATTAGGCAATATGAGAAACCAACTGGCAATCAATTTCTAGTTCCTGCGTGAATGCTTTCAGTTTCTGGAAGCACCTTCTTGCCAGGTCCAGTATTAGTTGTACTGTGGCCTTGCAATACTTGATCAAACTTGTCAAAAAGTTTCCTTTGTATCAAAAGCTTTCTTGTTTCAAATTGTTCCATAAAATTAAAACGTCATGACTGGAAAAGTTCTTTCAAATTGCCTAAAAGTTTTAATTTTTTGCAAACTAAAATAATTTTGTAAGAGTATACAAGAAAAGAACTATAATTCTTTTTTATTTCTTAGCAAAATTATTATTCCTGGCAGAACAATATGAGTAGTTTTTAAACATACCGGATACCTACTTCTCGCTCTATATCCAACAATAGTGTTAAAGCATTTGCCATCAAACAGTCTTTTCTTGACGATGTATTTTACAGAAACTATTTCATCATTGGACACAGTAAACGTGTAAGGCTCAACTACTTGGATTTCTCTTTTTGATCGACTAAATTCCGGAATAGTCGCTGCCTCACATAATAATAATACATAAAAAGTGTATACTGATATACGTTTATTTTTCAGCCGGCTGGCCTTGAAAAATTGACTTTTTTATACTTCCATTTTTTTACAGAATTTTCTTAAAACTAACCCTTAAAAAAACTAACATCCATCCATACCTTATATCTAGGACCGCACGCTCTTATCGCCTTGCCTTCCTCGCCTCGCTCGCATGTCCCTACTTTTCGCATTGCCTCGCATTGCCAAATTCTGCTTCCGCGGCTAATACCTAATACTTAACTACTATTTACAATATTTATAGATTACTTATATCCACTTCCTCTCCTATTTACAATCTTTCCTTCTCTATTTCTCTTCCTCCTTCCTTCTATTCTTCTCCATCTTATCCAACACTCCCTTCACCCATGCTACTGCCCTTTTTCCCCCCCTTTCATGCATCAATACCTCCATGCTTATCCCACTGCTCTCCACCTCTACGCACTCCTCCAACCAGTGCTTCACTCTTGCTTCCCCCTTCCCACACAGTTCACACATCCACTTCCCCCTGGAGAGGCAGAACCTATTAAAACCCTCTATGCACCCACATCTCATCCTCGCTAGAAGCTCCTGACTTCCTTTCTCTCCCTTCTCACATAAATATTGCGCTCTCGCCCTTGGCATGATCCACACATAGTTCCTGTTAAACTTTGACTCTCTTATTCTCTCTTCCCCTGCTGCCTTCTCTCTCTCCATGCCGTTTTTCTCAACCAACTCATATACCTTCCTTCCTTCCTCGTGCATCCTTCTCACTTCATCCATCTGCAGTCCATTCGTTCTAAAATACATTTCCCTTTCTACCTCCATCTTCCCATCTCCATCTTCCCACCCCCTCTCATGTTCTCCTTCTCCCGCCAACACTCCCTAACCAGCTTACTTCCGTCCTCTTCCAAAAATTTCTCCTCATATTTACACGCCCGACTCCCCGCTAGAATCCCTACACTCGTTCTCCCCGTCTCCCTCCTGACAATGTAATTAGGCGTGTTCCTTGACAACCCCAGTGTCCACTTTGCATAGCTCTCCTGTGTCCTATTTACCTCTTCACTATCTTTCCACCCCCACACCTCTACTCCATACAATAGCACACTCATCACTAGTGAGTCAAACAATTTAATTCTCCTTCCAAAATCATCTGCGAATAACTTCTTTCCCAACCCCCACACCTCCCTCAACACCACATTTGCCCTCCTCATACTCTCTTTTATGTGACCATCCACTCCCCCATTCCTCCGAAATAAGAAGCCAGGGTACACAAACTCTTTTACCTCCTGCAACGCCTTTCCCTTCCACTTCCACTCCCCTCCCTTATCCCTTCCCCCTCCTTTTCTGAACACCATAACCATGGACTTTTCCCCATTGAGCTCTAACCTGTTCTTATCCAGGTATCTTCTCAACCTCTTCATCATCTCCTTTAAGGCCACCTCGCTTCTTGCCAGCAACACTATGTCATCTGCATACACTAGTGACCAAATTCTAACCCCTCCTATCTTGACTCCTCCTACCACACCCGCCTCCAGCTTACTTTACATATCCGCAATTAAAATCGCAAAAAGCGTTGGGCTAAGCGGACACACAGTATTTGGATCTTCGTTGTTTGGATTTTGACATTTTTGATGGGGATTCACATGTCCTAAAGAGCCATCGAACTGTAAAGTGGTAATTATTCCTAATTACGTAAATGTCTTTTATCCTAATTCGAAGCAACATAATCGCACAAACGTTCAGTAGTCTTATTAAGCATGTACTGCAGAGGCATTAAAACTTCCATTTCAGATAACTTCTGATTAGGAGGCTTGTATGCACATATTGCTTCCTGAATCTTCATATAGCATGGATAAATAATACTATTTCGCGATTTACTATCTTGTGCTAAAGCTGTATAACTTTTTTACTGAAATCGTATTCTAAATATAAAGTCAAAGATGATTTAGGTGTATATGTAATTTCTACAGTGTTTATTCCAGTATTAATAATTTTTTACTTTTCCTACAAGTATGCACTCGTTTCTTATGATCACCACTTTTTTAATCTTCGTACTATAATATTCGTATCTGCTATGTCAGATTAATTTCAATTTGATTATAATTGAGTGTATGAGCCTTTTTAATAAAAAAATAATTTAAGTTTAAAGGTCCTTACATAATTTGGAATAGTTTGAAAACTTTATTTTATCAAGAAAGCATACATAGTGTGAAAAGCGTCAAATCGAAGTTTTAAAAATAACTTACCTTAGTTACTTTATGCTGAAATGAGTATGTCATGTGTATGTGCGTTAACTAAAATCACTAACAATGCTTGGTTTTGTAATTTAATTTAACTTCCAACAAAATATCTTTTTATTTGGACTGCCAAATAAAAATAACTCTGTATATGTATCATGTTAAAACATTGTTTAGATAAGGAAACTGTTGTTATGCAATTGTGGTTGCTATCGCTCACTTGAGATCATGCCTTTTTTCAAGTTGAATAGTTTTTGTATCAAACGACTTTCAGCTAAAAATAAATACCCATAATAATCGAAAAACTCATGTGTAGCAATTTCTAGTCAAATTGATTTTATTTTTAAAATTATGATCAGCCATATTGGATTCACTATTTTGAATTTTGATATTTTAAATTCGGATTTTAAATCAGCGACCCGAAAAATCCCCTTATAGCAATTATTAGTCAAATCGATTTTATAATTGTGATCCGCCATATTGAGTTCGCCATTTTGAATATTGATAGCAACTTCCGACGACTTTTCATCAGAATTATCAAACTCTACAATAATTTACAGGACGGATTTGGAATCAGCATGCAAAAATCTATATAAAAACGTATGTAGAACATAAAATATAATATCTATACGCCCGTTGTATTTGATAAGCGAAATTTTGTACAAGAATCACTAGTTTTAATATCGATTTTCAAGGTCAAAACATTTCTCTTACACTTTTTCTATATTTTTCCTATATTCGTTTAGGATATATCTACAATTGAAGAGAAAGTGCATTCCTTTTTTTATTGAATTCTATTCAATAATAGGATTTTCTCGTGCAGAGTTTTACTGTGTTACGAGTAAATTTATTTAATTTCAGAAAATGTAAAGTATTGATTTTCATAGAATGTTACGATGCAATAATAAACCATATAAATTTTAAATTAAAAATATATTTTTATTTCATAATACTGCATGTCTTAAAGCTGTGCTTGTGGAAATTATTTAGGTTTATGACATTTTTATGTAAAATTTAGAAGGATCAAAATTTCTTATGATGTAAAAGAAAGATAAATAACTTATTTTTAAAAGCTTGATAATATTTTATCTATTCCTAAAAAAGTAGATGCATTCACATGGGATGCCATTTTTTATTAGGATATCATAAATCTGAAGGATCTTGAGACTTTCTGTGTGATGAAATACAAGCAAGTTCGAAAGACTAATGAGATAGCGAATATTGTTATATAATTTAAAACATTTTCAAAAATATTAATTAATTATACGATATTAACGCTATTCCACATAGTTGAATTTCCTTTATTTCAAAAAAATGAGGACGTTCATTCCCGTGCAGAAATGTCCATATATTTTTCCAATTACCGATCTGGCCCTGATCGGTTTAATATCTTCGGAGCCAGATCGGGATAATTCCATGGCCCAGACCCACGAGTTCGAAAGCAGACAATTTTCGTGATGTGAACGAGGGTAAGTGAATCGTTAAATCGTATTGAATATTTATCTTGAATCGAAACATAACCTCAAACTTGAAATTTATTGGAAAAGTTATTATAAATTGTATATTTTTAAGATATTTTGAGTTTGGATTAAAGTTACACAAATAACAAAATGTATATAAATTTAAACCCAAGTTATTGATTATTTATTGAAAATTATGTAGATAATGATGCAGATGATGAAGAACAAAGTGGAACGTAACCCGAAATGCAAATTCCAGGAAGTTTAGAAGATGGAATTATTATTGTTGAAATCGAGGATGGTGATGAATTGATTGATCATGAGGATTTCAATTCTACTCATGAGGATTCAGATACTGGTCAGGTTCCAAATGTCAACGTGGATTTAGGTTTTCTAGGATTTCGCTCGGGCGGCAAGTTCACACTCGTCAAAATAGCCTTCTTTACGCCCTTGATACACACCATACTTTTTGTCCTACCCTTCTTGAAAACAAGCATGTTAAGCAGATAGAGGATGTTTGGTGTACTTGACAATTTTAGATTATAAGTGAAAGAAAGAAATAGCGTCCTTTGCAGAAGGAAGACTGTGGGGTCCAGCGATACAATTTTTTAAAAGATAAAGATAATTATATGTAGCGCGCGTAAAGTTTTATGTAGCGGACGTAAAGTGTTATTTAGCGGGCGTAAAGTGTTATGTAGCGGACGTAAAGTTTCATGTTGGCCCGGCGGCGGTGTGCGCATGTGCGAACGTCACTGGGCTGGAAGCGGCCACATTACGCCTGCCTCACGTGCATGCAATGGCGCGTTTTCAAGGGGGGTCGGACAAAAAATCTTTTTATTTCATTATTACTAGTGGAAGCACATTTATTTTCAGCCTATGAGAAAGCAAAGTGTTCATGAAATAAGCACAAATGATTATACACATATTTTAGAAATAGAGCGAACAAAATTTTAGATTCAATGCTTTTTCCTTAAAATAAGGAATTCTAAATCTAACCTCAAAATGCAATCGCTTCATTTTACGGAAAAAGTATTAAAATTATACATTTTTGCGATCTGTATTTTTAAAAATTAATTTTCAACTGAAAATTCAACAATTTGACTAAAATTGAGGATTTTTCTTATAAATTCGAATTTTTTGATCAAAAATTAATCTTCCCGGTTGAAAATTCAACTACTTTGTTGAAAATAGAATTACTTTGCTAAAAATCCATTTTAGTGGTTGAAAATCCATCTCTTTGGTTGAAAATTTTATTATTTTATTGAAACTTCGTTTTTTTTTGGGTTAAAAATCAATTTTTTCAGCGACAACTTTTACTATATTCCATTTTTGGATCAAAATTGATCGTTTTTAGTTGACAATTCAACAATTTGGTTGAAAATTGATGTATTTTGTTATAATTTTGTCTTTTTTTGGTAGAAAATTCATCTGTTTTGTTGAAAATTTGTCTTTCTGGATAGAAAATTGGTCCTTTTGAATTGAAAATTCAGATTTTGGTAGAAAAATCATCTCATTTGGTTAAAGTTTCTACTATTTGGTTGAAAATTCAACTATTTTGTCATAAATTCATCTTTTTAAGTTGAAAATGCAACTACTTGGTTAGCAGTTCAACTACTTTGTTTAGCATGCATTTCATTGGTTGAATATTTAACTATTTTGTTGAACAATCGGTCTTTTGTGGTTGATAATTGATCGTTTTCAACTGAAAATTACACAATTTGGTTGAAAATGTATGTATTGTTGCAAAAACTGTTCCATTTTGGTTTGAAAATTGATATTTTTAGTTTACAATTCAACTATTTGGTTGACAATTTAATTTCTCCTTGAATATTCGCATTTTCGGGTTGAAAAGTTGAATGACTTTGTTAAACATACATTTTATGTTAATAAATTATTGTAAATTATTCTTTTTTGGTAAAAAGCTCAACTTAAATCTGTATAGGTTTAAGTTGAACTACCTTGATAAAAAAAAATAATTTTACTAGTTGAAGAAATTCAACTATTTTGTTGACAATTATTATTTTATTAAATCAATTTTTTGAGTTACTAATTTAACTATTTCCTTTTGTGTTAAAAATTGATCGTTTTTAGTTTTATATTCAACTATTTGGATTGAAAGTTTGAAAATGCAATTATTTTATCAAAAGTTTAATTATTTTGTTGAAAACTCAACTCTGTTATTGAAAATTTAATTATTTTGTAGAAAATGTGATATATTTCAACTTGAAGTTTTAAGCGTTTCGTATTAAATTCAATATGGTAAATATTGCAATAATTTTATTCGAATTCGAAAATCTTTTAACGTCATGGCAAAGAAAATATTTTTAAGAGATTTAATGCTGATGTTCATTGCGGTGAAAATAGTCGAAGGGAAAGAACTTTTTAACGATTTTTTCTTTTGCACATTCTTGTTAGGTACAAATTTAATCTTTTATATTATTGAGACTTAACTGAAAATTATATTAATTTCATATACAGACTAATCGCTTATAATAAAACATTTTCATAGGTTGCTTGTACAAAGTACATTGTCACTGTGGAAGAAGCATTCTCGCGCATCAGTACAATGATTGGAAATGCCAAGGACTGGGGCGGACATCGTAAAGAACAAAGTCAAAAAGACTGAAAAATGTATTGAGTTTGCATTTATATTTGTGTTAATATTTGGTACTTAAATTAAAAAAGTAGTTCACTTTATTCAATTTCCTTGTTATATCATTATTATTATAAAAAAAATTATCAGAAATTATAAATTTCAAAAATGGCTCCTAACGGAAATTGTCCTGGGCCAGGTCGGGTACTGATCGGGCGGCCAGATCGGGCGCCAGATCTGGCTCCGATCGGGCCGTGTGTCATCAGCGATCTGGCCCAGGTCCGTTTTCCAGATCTGGGCCAGACTTGGCCTGGCCTGGGACCGGTCTGGGCGATAGCAAATATTTCTACACGTGTTGGTATTATGTGTTTCGCCTAAGTCATTTCTACTAATCCTGTTGGCATTATTGGCTCCCAGAGCGGATCTTCATAATATCTATGGAATAGTTAAAGTACGCATAGATGGTGACATTGTCAGCTGTCTGTGCCAATATTGAGGGATGATTCTCTAAATAGTCGGTTCTTTAAATCATTCCAGCCAAATAATATTCGTACTGCCGAGATACAATGATATTTCAACGATGCAGTACTAGTGGCAGGCTAATCGTTTTTTAAATTATAAAAAATGTTGTCCTCACTTTCGAGGTAGGTGTTTTAAAATAGCTATTTCATAACACATGCATGATTTCAGCCGTTTTCAATGCCTATGAAGCGTGGCTAAATACCTACTTTTTAAAACCTTAAAACTTTCGACTTTTTTGCTGTCTTTCCATTCAATGAATTGACTGTAAACTTTTTCATATTTCTCTCTGGAATTCGAAGGCAACAAGTTATGGGTTACTTTCTCGGCTCTTTCTAGTACGTCTGGTAGAATACATTCACTAGGAGTATAACTTTCGTTCTGAGCCATATAATCTGGAGTTTCCGGAATGATTTCTTTATTTACATCAGTAGATACTCGCTCGCATCTGTTAAGATTTGCCACTGAAAATATACATATTTAAGTATGATATTTAAATCTTAATACGTTTTTATGTTAGTGTGATTACATGTTTCAATCATATCAATATTATTGGTCACTTTTTTTGCACTTACAAGTTGCATTTATGACACAAAACAAACTATTATTGACATCTTAAAGATGATAACGTTGAAAATTTCTCTCGATGAAAATATAGTACATTAGACTCGTAAGTTAGTTTTGTCGTGAAAACGTGAATGTGCGTGCGTTTGTTTCTTGAAAACACGGGGAAGTGTGCATTTTTTCTTACTAAAACACGGAGAAGCGTGCGGTCATTGTAGAACGAAAGCTTTTCGCACCGCGTTAGCAATATGCAACAATACGCACGAAAAACCGCTGTGAAATATGGCAAATTCCGTGCATGCGTGATGAAAAATAGATTTAAATAGATTGCTTTGACTTTAAAATTTTGTTTGTCATGTCGAAACGCACAACATTTTCTTCACGGCAGGCTATCAACTATCCACTTTTAGGGGATCCGAAAGATTTAGTAGAAAGTCCACAATTTTCCAATCTACTGAAAACTCATGAACGTAAACACAAAATAAAACAAAAGAGATCTGTGTATTTTTGTAATTATGTTCTTTCAGTTAACTTTAAGAAACATTCTTTCTCTATATCTGTATTTGGTCCATTCCACATAATAATGTCATAAATCTTAAGTATTTTACGCCTATTTGATGAAATAAAAATTATTTGGAATGACAATTAAGATAGTGACTAGTATAGATCTAGGATTATTTGGACGAGCAGTCAGTTGTTATACTCCTTTCACAATTGTTCATAAACTTCCTTCATTTAAAGCAAATGAGGACCCTCATGAGTATTCTCGATTTTACCTTAGTAATTATACCTAATCCTATTGGCAAATATATTAATATCTGTTAATTAATGTGCCTTATTTATTATTCGAACAATCTCAAACTTCAATCATTTCATTTTTAACAAGCAGAAATGTATACACTGTTAAAAATGTTTGGAATTCTCTAACACTTCTACAATACAAGCGTAAGGCAAAATTGCAAACACGGTATTGGAATGCCGAAATTGCAATACATGTATTGTAAGAGTCGTAAATCGTGAAGTCACCGTCGAGAATTCCAATACATGTATTGTAGCGTTTATATCGCTACATGATCCGTTGCATTTGAAAACTACAACATTATGTATTGTAGCGTTACCCTGAATTTCGGAAATAAACTTCCAATACCTTTAGTGGAAGTTTTATGCGGAAATTGTTAACAGTGTAGGGGTGAGGAGGTCGAGTTAACGCGGATGCTAAGTTGGCGCACCTTAATTTACAAAAAAATATAATATTGTTAGGCTCAAAAAAATCGTTCTATCATCTAAATTCTTACACAGTAATTGATAGCAAATGTTTATAATATTAAATCTTTAAGGTTATGGTTGTAAAAGGATTTTCGTTAAATATTTGAGCATTTTATGCGTAAAGTATTTAATTAATGAACACTCCGTGTGCAGCTGATTTGGTGCAGACGTTTAATCGCATGTGATTTTGTACAATATAGTGGAAAAACAGTGCAAATGGCATGTCATTTTATGTGGGGCGGCAGACCACCCAAAGTATCGGGTAACTTGACGCAGGTGCAGTACTTCAGAAAAAGTAGCATGCTCTATTTTGCGTATTTTTTATTAAAAAATCTTCTTTTATGCACTAGAGTCAAGATATCAAGCTATTTAAAGGACATTTTTAAAATTATTTTCGGTTGTATATATTTTTCTTTTGAATTCTCTTTTCTTGTTTAGGTGCGCCAATATACCCTCCTCTCGCTTCCACTTATACTTCAAGAAATTTTGTTGAACTCTTCTTGGACTGATTTTTATTTTTTTCTCTGATGTACCAATTTTTTACTTTTACGTTTACTTTTTTACTTTTACGAGGTAGAATTAAGTGACAATCATGAGTACGACATTGGAGTAATCGTAGGGCGACATTTGTTTCCAATAATAATTCATCGAGAGGATCTTCAGAATACCTATGCAAGAGTTAAAGTACGCATAGAGGGCAACATTGCTAAAGTCTGTACCAATACCAAGAGAGGATCCTCTGCACAGAAAAAAACTGGGGGTTCACTAAAGTTGCGGCTCAAATAAAAGTTGGTATCCTTTAGAACTTGAGCTCCAATAGATACCCGTAGAGAGCCAAAAGGGTTTCTTTAGAGCGCAATTTTGAAGAACAACGTGGAGGCGCATTCACAAACCTAGCGCTTGCGAAGTATCACTGATAGAAATGGTAACACTGATTTAACCATACGATCGTGGGCTAAAAAATTACGAGTATATTTATAATATAATACGTGTAATTCAATCACAAAAAGTATGAAATGCACTTATTGAAATATGGTAAATACAACTTACTTATATTTGTGGTACAAAGCTGTAATATATGTGTTCCTATTATAGGAAATGTGTAATTCTATAAACATATACCTGAGTCAACTATCTTTAAAATGTTGACATTTAGCAATACCCTTTGTATCAATGATTTACCCGACTCGGTTTGTTTTGTTTACAACAGGCGCATGTCAATCGCGCCTGCGCGTCTGCCTTCATAAGCAACAAGAATCGGATGGCCAAAACAGATATCCTGTATGGCTGTATCTATACCAGCAATAAAATAGGGTTCATCTAATCATAAATATTGTTGTAACGCTTATTTATTTCTATCAGTCTAGGGCTGGTAAGTTAGTGATCGATTTACAGTTATCGACCGATGAGTTGAGACGAAAAGTTTCTTTCATATGAATATGCCTTCATGTTGACGACTTTGCTACATAACCTGCAAATTATATTTATCAAGTCATTATATCTACTTAAATTGCGTTAATATCTTGTACTTTAATTATCTTCATTAAGTTATGTCCATCAGAGTTATATTACATGTGTGCTGTAAGGTAAATATTATGATATTAATTAAACAAAATATCGAAGTAGGCAAAGCGAAAAAAAGTTTCCTTATAAATAGGCTCAATTACAATTGGGATCCTTTAGAACACCAACTGAGGTATCATTTAGAGCTCATTTATCGTTTTGGGTTCCTTTTCAGCAAGTGGGGTTCATTTTTGTTCCAGCTCCTTTGGAACCCAAAATGGGTTCTAATGGAAACCCTAGTTTTTTCTGTGTGAAAGGTCGGTTCTTTAAACTATTCGGGATAAATAACGTTCGCTATGCCGAGATACACGCATAATTCAACTGAAGAGCATGCATGGCCAGTACTTACGATAGAGTGACCTATTTTAAAAATGGAAAAGTAGCACATTTTTATCAAATCCAAAACGTATAGAAGCATTTGCAGTACATTTCGTTGTGCAAATATACCGTATGAAAGGAGAAGCTACTCCTAGATGTCCGTGAAGTTAGCACGCCAACAATAAAATATCCAACTTTTGTTTAATGAAATCGTTTGGATGTCGTTAGGATGCGTTTAGAAGCCAATTTTTTTCGTTCGGACGGCAAAACTTAAAAAGATATTGAGTTTTCAAAATTGGAGTGCTAACTTCACGCTGCGGAACAAATTTTAATTCTTTTCAAAAATTTGCTTACCAATCGTTTGGATCTCGTTTGGACGATGAAATTGTGTGAGTTATCGAATGAAAAAGTCATTAGCACCATATTCGCGAGCGGCGCCTTCTCAAATGGTCTGTGGTACCGAAACTTTCCAAAAATTATGAAAAAATTATTATAATTATAATTATTATATAAATTATATAATTATTATAAAGTTCCAAAAATCACGCTTGCGTAGACTGATCCATCTCATTGCATTTTAGAACAAAATGTTCAGGAGAGAAATTAATTTAGACAATATTCTAAGAAAGTTAAGAAAAAAGAACCTTCTATTTCTAATGGGTGCCGAGTTATGAATCTTCAAAGAAACCCGATTTTTTTAAAAAAGAGGCTAAAAAATCAAATCCTAAAGTTTGTATACACACTTTGGAACTTGAAATTTCATTTACTTCAATCAATGTTCAAAACAACTTTTTGTAAAATTACCAGGATGTAAAGTACAGATGCAATCTGCAGAATTTGTTTTTTAGCCTGTTTTAAAAAAAGAAATCTTACCATGGGAGTGAGGTGTCTAAAGTTCCTGAAAAATGTATAACGTTTGTGAATGGCCCCTGCAGTAATAGTAAACCAATTTTTAATTTTTATAATAATATCACCAATTGTTAAGTCCTTGTTGAAATCCTCTAATAATCGACGTATTTAAAAATAACATTTCAGTATACTTATTCTATTTAGTTTGAATTCTTTTAAATTTTGAAATATTTTAGCACGTTTCAATAATAATTTTTACGTTCGAAAATTGCAAAATCGTAATTTTTTCACTCAAATAGATGTAAACAAACTAGACAGTATGATTTTTTATGATAAGTCAATATAGTCAAAAAGTTGACTCAGCACCGTTTAGCTTTCTCTGCTTCAAATATTAACTTTAAGCTGAAAATAAATTTTTCAACTGTTTGGCATTATTGCGTGTAGATGTTTGCTGCGTAGAATCAAACGGTGTAGGGTTTGCAAAATATAAATCTTAAAAAATCATTTAATTTGCTTGTAAGGAATATTTCCGTGCAGTTTTATTGTGTGCAGTTTATTTAATTTCTCGACATTTAATTGATCACTTGGTGTAGACTTCTGCTGTTCAGAAACATGCGGTGTAGAATTAAGAAAAATTATTTCTTGAATTAACTTGTGTAGAAGTGGCATAGCCAGGATTTTTTTTGAAGGAGGGGGAACTCACCTTAAGGAAGCAGAGCAAGAAAGGGTATCAGAAAAAAAAAGACTTAATATTTGATATAATACAATGAAAATCGGTTTTTACATGCATTATATTTCTTTAGTATCTAGGGAAATTGGGGAATTGAGAGACAAACTTTTATTAAGCTCCATAACTTCAACAAAAATCAAAATATTTGCAAATTTTCAAACTAAATTTGTTGCTAGGGGGAAAACCTAACTTCTCGTTAAAGCGGTTTTTCGAAATTGCTATCTGCCGAAAAAAATGCATGTTGAAAAAAATATGCGATTTTGGTATTGTCAAAAAAGTTGGGGAAATGTGAGACACCGTCTGAATTAAGTCACAAATGAAAAATATCGATAGAAAATATTTATTGAATGTTTGGAAATGACATGAAAGTTATTTTCATTCAAAATTATTTAAATTATTCGGATTCGCAATTTGAGCATGTGAAATAGGCTCTGGTCTTGACGCATTTCAAATGGACAGCTCGATCGCAAAAATCACAGTGAATGGAATTGTTCCGGTTCAATTTCTTCGGCATATCTTCCTTACAAAGTATGCAGAAGTCAACATCTTCGTCTTCAGAAGAAGAAACATAACGTTTCGCTGTTGATTGTGCTAGACTTTTTCGCTGTTTTGGAACTGTTGGCTTTTCATCTCCTCCTTGACTTCTTTTTTCTGCCTCTTTGCGCTTGGCATCAGCTTTCTCTCTCAATTCGGACACAACTTCAGGTGACGTTAAAATGGCGGTTTGCATTGACTTGCGCCCGCGATTGGATTTTTTGGCTGGTGTTCCTAGTTTCATTGGACCAATCTCTTCTTTTAATGCCTGACGAAGAGATCCAGATGAAATCGTACCCGATGTGGATGGCGCTTCAAAAGCTGTCACTTCTTCATGCGCTGCCGTTTCCATATCAACACCAGATAATAAAATATGGCATTGATTCTCCGTATCGCTATCGTCGCTATCACATTGAAACTCACCGCTTAGTTCTGCAGCAACAAAATCAACTTCAGTGAATGTATTTGCATCGAATAGATAAATGCCTGTTGATCTGAATCCGGATTTGATGTTTTTTGGCGTGGCAGCAACATCGAGGCATCTTTCAGTGATGAGTGGAACGTGATGCAAATCAAAAACTACACCAATGTTGCTTTTTTCCAATCATCATGCTCTTTTGCGTACATGGTCTTGAGTGGACCAAAAAATGTCACATCCAATGGCTGCATACGGTGCGTACAATGCGAGGGGAATGATAGAATTGTAATTCCGTGCTCTAGTGCTTTGTCAATGGCTTCAATGGATAGATGAGATGTATGGTTACCAAGCAGCAAGAGTGTTGGTGAACCGGCATTAGCACCTGTGTGCTTGATGAAAAAATCTATATACTTGGTGAATTCAACGGATGTCATCCATCCACAACCATTTGCGACACCAATTGCACCTTGACTGGCATGTGTCATATAAACCTCTTTCATGTTCTTTCTCGGAAAGAGAAAGAAAAGTGGAATTGATTAACCAGTTGCGCTAATGGCTAACGCCATAGACACATTTGCCCTCTTCCTGCCGATGTTGACGAACCAACTCGTTTTTTGTCTTTTCGCGCAATAACTTTCACGGTCTTAGTTGGAACAGTCGGCAATCTACATTCATCCATGTTCCATATGCGATGAGGTTCAAATTGAGTTTCGTTGAGCACAGAACGAAGATTGTTAAAAAACGCATCGACATTCTCCTTGTTAAAGGACTTTGCACGGTTTTGACTGACTTGCTCCGACGTTCGCAAGGACAAATTCGGATGGCGCTGCATAAATGCGTAATACCAATCATTACTGGCTTGAGATTTGTCATTCAAATGAGCTGCGTTCGGAGATTTGTAGACGAGAAGTCATTGTATTTTAACAGTATATAGAAAAGTCAAGATTTCCAAACTGCGTGGTTAGTACTGCGGGGTTCAGACTATTGATTTTATCATGATGGATAAAAATGTATATGCCCGATTTTGTGCGTTTTTATAAGTACATAATCCTTTTCTATCATAATTAATAATATAAATTATAAGTATATATGTGGCGACTATTAATAATATAAGTATAAATAATATAGTTATATACGTCACAGGACGTGACACATTTATGGACACATATTTCCCACTCCCATTCTAAATTTACCATTACTCCCGTTTACCATTTGAAATATTATTTAGTGTCTTCTCAACTTTTTCCCAGATGTTCAGGTACTAATCTGTAGATTATAGCTAATAGTATTTTAATTTACCCCTGTAATCAGCAATTAATCATGGCGTCCATCTAAACATTAAGAAAACTTCTCTTTACACTTGAGGGGTTTTCTCGCCTCAAAATTAACTCAGAAGAAAATTGAAATATCGGAAGCTTAAAAATTGGGAGCACTGAAAATCTTCAAAATATTATTTTTTTGGGGTATTTATTTTTGAAGCAATTTTGGTTTAATCCCCTCAGAAAAGAAAACAACAATCTTTGATTACTTATATTGGCTTTAGGTCAAATTGATAATAAATTTATTTAAATTTCGAAACCAATGAAAAAAGCAAACTTAAAAATATATATTTTGTTCTATTATTCATATATTAATGTTGAACCTAATTTAAAAATAGCATTTTAAAATAATAATAATAGGTCCTCCGCCTGCTGCCTTGCCTCCACGACCCGCCTCGCTCGAGCGGCGGCGATTCTACGCGCCTCGATAGCGAGCCGTCGCGCGAGGGTGGAGATACTCTCCGAGAACTGATTTGGACCGTAGAACACTTAAGAGCAATCCGGTAGACACACTCGATTCACTAACTCCGAAAGGAATCCGATTCCTTGTCACACTCGAGACTCGATAATTAGTGACAGATGGACCTGAAGGGTCCGATCTCAAAATAAAGAAAACAAGGCGACGACCGCTAAAGAGCAGTACGTCGGCACACGAAACTGAATTCCCACTCGGGTAGACCGCTAAAGAGCAGTACTGGTGGTACACGAACTAATTCCTAACCGAAGACCGCTAAAGAGCGATAACTATTACACGAGCTAAACCCCTGTTCTGAGACCGCTGAAGAGCGATAACTGTAACGTGAACTAACACCGTATGCCAAGACCACTGAAGAGCGGTAACCAGGCACGGAACTATCACTCGGCACGTCGACCAAAAAAAAAAAAAAAACGATCCGCCTACGCGAACTAATCTCGACACGTCGACCGCTGAAGAGCGATCACGACCGCGCACAATCCTTTGAAACCGAACGAGAAGACCGCTAAAGAGCAATCTCCTCTCGAAAAACCTACACTGACACAAAATCCGTATTTTCCAAAAAAATGCTGAACGATTCCTAATCCGCTGAGGTAATGAAGAGAGAGAGGTCGACTGCCACTCGTAAGAAATTGCACGAACCCGTGCGAGCTGCTGAAGGCAGGAGAGGTTTAAACCCGGAGAAAAGAACTCACTGTAGTTTGGCACTTTGAATTTATTTGAGGGTACTGAGAGAGGAGGACAGATCACATGCGAACTGGCCTCCGGAAAATTCGTAGAACGACTGACTCTCTGACCGTCTCTCGGCTCTCGGCAGACCGGGCACGGAGGTATCGGAAGCGGTGGGAGCGGTAGCGGGCCCGCCGATTGGCTGAAACGCGACACTGGAGTCGCAGCCGAGCGGTGGGGACGACTAGCCATGCCTACTGTCCTAGCCTTCGCGCGCCGGCGGCCATGTCGAGCCGAAAAACGGCCGATTTTAAAAAGTTTAATAAGCACTTTAAAAATAATAATTACTAATTAAAAATTATGAAACTAATATGGTATACTTAAAATTAGGTCTCATTTAATCCTGCGCAAACAGGAACTGGTTAGGTGTGTTAGAACGACTGTTCGGGTAGTTTGATCAATAGTTATTGTTTATGAATTATTCTAATTGTTTAAAAGTGAAAAACTACTTCCCGAACGATCGTTCTAACCTAAAATTAAAGAAAATTTACATTAACTTAAGTAGTAATTTATTTATACGAGTTTTAAGGCTGGAAATAAACTTACTCTATTTAATAACTATTCTGGTCGATATATGGGTGGGTAAATTCATACACACCCATGTATCGACCCTAAATAATAATGTTATGTAGTCAAAGGGGGGGGGTTGTTTAAACAAATCCTAAATGTTAATTTTGAATAATATCGGTTTTTCTCTCGGATAGCTTTTCTGAAAAATTCAAGTTGATCGTCCCTCCTTCTCCCTGAATTTATGTGAACAATTTAAACCCCCATTATTCAGTTGAAAGTTATTAATATTAATATTAAGTGCGTTGCTTATTTCAATGCCGTCTCCGCCGGTTGAGATCCATTTTTCCGTGGGTACGTACGTCAGAGCTAGAGGCCTCGAGGAAGAAAGGAGATGGAGGGTAATCGAGGAGAAAGGAGTTGCGTGCAATGGAATGAGAGATCGTTCCGGCGTACGTGACTAAACGGAGATCTAAAGCGGCTAAGGAAGCGTGGATACTGGAGGAAACGTGACCGGGCACGTGTTGGGAAAATTAACTGGCCATTACCGGCGGCCTTGAAGGGATAGGGAGAGAGCCGGGACAAAGCATGATTCAATGAGGGGAAGCAAACTCGTCGTTTGTAAACACCGTCAAATCGACAGTTAGCCTCAAAGGCCTTTCACTTTAATTTTCTCTCGAAAATTCAAGTGGAAGATTGTACGGGCGAGTGTCGATGTTACGGGTTTCTCAACTCGGCCAGTGTCCTATAACAAGATTAACTCCGGAAGACATATCAATTTCAAATAAAGCATTAGAAATTAAAGAAAGAAAAGCTAGAGGGTTAAGCGCGAGTGTGTTAGATTTAACCACAAACCCGCGAAGTCATGACTTGTCTTTTAGAACGACCCAAAGGAAACAAACAAGCTTAATGGGATGAAAGGAAAGAATGAGTATTGAAGAATTAACTCGTTTACGTTTGGCAATTGAAGAATCTTTAAAACCTTCCAATGATCTAAACACAAGGATAAACGAAATTGAAACCACCACGGATAAAAAAATTCGGAATGTCGCTAAAAAATTAGATGAAAATATGCGCGATTTGATAAATTTACAGGACGCGGCATGTATAAATCAAGGAACCAACTTATCAGAACAGATAGACGATATTGATAATCGTACCATAAGATTATCCCATGAAACAGCCGAAATAATGGCCAATCATGCTTCCCTAATATCCGCGAAAATGGGACATTAAAACCGAATTTTAGGTCTTGAGGGAAACCAAGAAAAAATTAATGAACGAATCAATCGAAACCAAAATGTGACCTCCTACAAACCGCACTGGTTAAAAACTTACCACTCCCTAAATTTTTCGGAATATCAAATGAACGTCCCATGAGATATTTACGTGAGTTAGAACGATACATAGAAGACACAGATTTTGAATCCGATATTCAACAGCTAATGTATGCCAGTTTAACCCTCCGTCCCCCACATGCAAGTGAGGGACACCGTCCCCCACGTAAGGTCTACGCGAACAAAACAAAAGGTCTACAGATACAAAAGACAACCTCCTTATACCACTCACTAACGAAATCACGTGTCAAAAATATAAACTGGAACAAACAAACACTACACTTTGAATGTGAAAAAACTTCGCAAATTTGTATTGCAAATTCAGTCTTTAGGCATCAACTTGACAAGACTATATAAAACTCGGACCCCCCGTGGGGTCCGAGCGGACTCTAATCACGTTTTTCAACGAAAATATTAGGAAAACAAGGATTACATACCTCAGAGATTAATGGGCTTTTACCGACGTCTTGAGAACTACTGAGAGGAAAGATGCTCAACGCGACAGGCAACGGGGTGCAAAATTGCGCCTGTCATAAGGAAATTAGTGCGTATGTGGTCCGCTTAGACACCACGTGGTCCACGACAATCGAGGAAATTCGACCATGGCTGAACACACGATAAAAATGATCTCAAATGCGAAAGATTTAATTCCCCCTCCTCCTGAATCGGATGTAGTTCAGCAACTCTCTAGACATTACACCGAAGAGGTGAAAAATGTCATTCTTACAAGAAAAGTAGAAAATTATTCCGATCTTTTAGATGTGCTTGAAACTTGCGATCGAGCAGGCGGTTTAAACCGGAACGATTATTACGCGATACGTACCGGTCGATCGAGCAATCCGTTGAAACCATGGTTTGATCATGAAAATGCAAGCCACTCAAGACCGACAGGCGAAGGCTACGGTGCACAGGATACTCGGAATAGCCCCACGAGCTGTGAGAAACCGAAAAGTGTCAACTGGTACCAGGCTGGAAACTCAGACCAGAGCCAACCAGAACACCCAGTAGGAAGTCACAACGGCGGATGGAAAAGCGTGCCGGAACTGACAGGTCTAGGGTCTCATAGATCGACTGGAGGGGGCACCGCACGCAGAGATGCTACCCACCAAAACTCAAACGCGAATACTCTCGATCGAGAGTGGAAAACTAAGAAAGATTTCTCAAATAAATTTTCGCGCGGAAACGTGCAAAACGGTATTTATCGCCGTAATAATAATAATAAAAATACTACCCAGTCCGGAGGTGGTCAACAATCCAAAAATACGGAAAGATCCTATAAAGGGTTATCTTCTGAAAATAAACATGTTCCTTTCCTCGAATCTGTCGCAGATGAAAGCGAACCGGAAACGGAAAATGAATTTTTGATTGATCATGATTGTAATGAAATACCTTCGGAAAACGAATCAGCCCCGTGTTATCTATGAACGTAACGGTGGAAACTGACACGGGGTCAAATTCAAATCTAAACACCGAATTTAATAACGTACGTGAAGAAATTCTCGAAGAAGATATAACCCTGGAACTTGAAAAAATAAAATAAAATGCCCAACAATTGATTATACGGTCGGTAATATAAAAACAGAAGACTCAACCGACACTTTAAGTTTGTGTAACCAGGAAAAACACATAACCATCAAACCACAAATGGAGTCTGGAATATATCATGATACAAGTGATATTTGTAAACTAGATAAAAGCATGCATTCTCTTCAAGAAAAAGAAAATTCTGTTAAATTCACAAGCGATATTAAAACACCCGATTCGCTTCACGAACCATTATTGTTCCCCGATGAGAATATTACTCTATATATTGACAAATACACAAAACCGAATACCGGATATAAGACTAGATTCTTTAACTTAATTTCCTCTTGTCGCGATGTCTGTGCTCACCGACCAGATCAGCAAAACTTAAATGCAAGGTGCAATACGTTCTCAGGACAATAATCGCCTGCAAGGAAAGACGTGCCAACCTCGACTACGGTTAAACTATAGAACGCAAAATAACAGCGCTTAATTGTGATAACTAATCACAAAAACAAAAAATATATAGAATAGGTTCTAAAGCACGCAAGAATCATAAAAAAAAATTTCTTTCTCTGTTCACCTTTTATTATTTGCTCTAGAAATAATATTAGCGATCGCTTCGCCTTAAACAAAAATAAATCAAAAGTGATTAAAGTATCACACAAAAACAAAAGAAAAACTTTAAAAACGGATTCTAATTTGAAAGAATCACAAAAATTTAATTTAGTTTCTAAAATAAATATAATTCGAAATCACTCTTCTTGAACAAATTCTTCAGTGAAAATTTGGAGTACTCAACAAACTTATCTCCGCTTACATAGAGTCAAACAACGCGATAGTTACCTTCCACTCCTCTGAGATTGTTTTTTAAATTGAAATTTCACCTAGCTCGCTTTCCAAATAGCTAGCGGGGGGGGGGGGGAGGTGTAACGCTCAATGATCACGTTTCTGGCACTAGCAACTTGAAAATCTACCCAGTCTAAATCCCATTTAAAAAAAGGGGGCACATGAGGAGTTCCATCCTTGAGGAACGTAACATATGGCAAATCGATAAGGAAGCGATAGAGTTTACCAATATAGTAAATAGTATGCGATAAACCCTCTTCGAATTGCCACCAGCAACGGAGCGTTCAGGTAGCACAGGTAACACCGGAGTGGGAACTTACCTGGCTGCTAGAGGGGTGAGCTATTAAATAGCCGCTGCAAACAAGAAAGCTCGTTCTTTTCCCCGATGCGTCGGCTAGAGCAGCAGTTCTAAAGGAATGATTGATGTTACCCTTTAGAGACACTTAATAGGTTTCTAAATTAGATCCGCGTTGCGATTTTCTTTACTTAGTTTTCAGGATAGATAGAAAGGACGTCTAGTCCAAAAACAATCTTACTCCAAGTAAGAGAGGATTCTCTAAGATTTAGAATTGTGCACACAATTATAGGTGTTTACATAACAGTCGTGTTATCTTTTCAGACGTCAATACGACACGGTATATCTATATACAATTATCGATTTTCCGTACCACGCGTTCGCCAGCTGTGTGGGTATTACTAACGTCACGGACCTTTAAATGTTTCCAGGTATTTCACGTAATTTCCCGAGAAAATAGTCGGGAATTCGTCGTAGGGAAATACCTGCCGATATTTAAATGTACAGTGTGATTTAAATCCTATAAATGAAAATAGCACTTGCTTAACATTTTCTGTCTCTTCTCTCAATGAGAATGGCTCATTGAGATACAGATTTTTCTTTTCAATTAAATTCTCGAATACTGTAAAATTTGCTTATAAGTAGAAATGATGAAATCCAGTATTCCAAAAGGAGAATAAATTTTATAATTTTGTTTCTTGCGATTTTTGTGGGAAAATCACCCATCTCAATTAAGCAAGTTTGTTTATAAGCAATTGTATCTCGTTAGGAGATTTGTGTGTAATTCTTCCAGTAGATTCAAGTAGGGAAAAGGTGATTCTGATGAGCAGAATCACCCATTGTGTCACGGGTCATAATGATGACAATTAGTGATTACTAATATCTCATTAGAGATTGGGTTTAAAATCCAGTATCACCACACTGAATGTTTCCGTGACTCAATATGTTTTCCCCCATGGACAGACGAAGAAAGCATACGATCTCGTTGCGGGAGCAATAACGCTTCAATTTATAGTGTCCTTCTGTTGATATCCCACAACTAATTATGAGTATTATAGTTTATTTCTTTACTCTTGTTAAATACCTATATATCACCTGTTTCTTATAGTGCTATTTAGCCCTAGGAACTTTTCATAAATAAATACAAATACAAATACAGTTCTAGGCACTTAACTTTGTAGATTTTCAAGGTAAACTTTTTGTACGGCCTCATGAAATGCTTGACTTACTTTGCAGGACTTCTATTACAATTTCTCAAAACAAATTAATAAATATTAACTTAATGTTGAAAATAACTATACCAATAGATTCTACACGAAAAATGACTAAATGAACATATGTTACATGATCACTGTCTTGCCTCAGTCTGTTATGAAAAAATAATAAACAATTGATTTGTGTCTGTATGTGCTTCAACCTATGCTTAAAGCACTAGGGATATGCCTCCACGATACCTTTGAAAGAAGTAGGGGTTTCAACAACATTATTTCTGTGACCAGACAAAGGGGTGCCTTATCGCCTCCCACGAGACGTTTGGAAAGGGGTAGGAGTTTGACCAACATTACATCTGTGACCAGTCAGAGGCGTGCCATCGTCACAGTCACAGGGGTGCTATTCCGCCCCCATGAGACGTTGGAAATAGGTAGGGGTTTGAGCAACATTATTTTTATGACCAATCACAGGAGTGCCTTCTCGCTCCCTACGAGACTTTGGAAAGGGGTAGGGGTTTGACCAGCATTATTTCTGTGACCTGTCGTATAAATACTATTTAACAACGAAACACTCACCGGGATCTCCTTTTTTCGTTAGAATTGCATTTGAAGTTCTGGCCTCCTGCCCCACAGGCATATGTCACAGTATAATACTTCAAGTCAGGTTTTATATATTTCCTTCGAATATGAGCTTTTTTACTATTCATTCCATGAGAACTACGCCGATAAAATAAAAAATTTGGTGATTGCTCCAAACTTTTTACTCATGCTTCTAAATCCACGAAAGACTTGAAGGTTTCACCCTTTTTCAATCTATTATTTCGAATTTTCTTGTTTTTTTTTCTTTTTCATGGCCCATTTTCGTGACTTATATCTTGAGAATCACTTTGGTGTAGTTGATTTCAGCGTAAGATTAAATATTTATCAATTTGTTTATAACAAGTTTCAGTATAAATGAAAAATTTCATCTTTCCATCATAAAATGCAAGGTCGCGGTAATTTTTGTGGTTTAACGTCTGGAGTATAAAATTTAGATGAGAGCATAAAAGAAAAATGTAAAGGCTGACAAGATGGTAGACTGCAGAGGACTACTGAATTGATAAGTTTTGTTTTCTCCAGTATCCCGAATAAAAGGAGGAAAAACAGCGAATGAGGCTCTGCAATAAAGGCCTTCCTCATTTATGATCCACTTACGAATTTCAACCTTCAGGTAGTTGTTCTGAATTAGGACAAAGCAATACTCGTAATTTAATTTTTGCCGCGCTAAAAATTTTGCTTTATGACGTTGGCCTTTCGGTTTACTTCATTTAAAATGTGGAAATCCACAGTTTATTGTCTTGATTTCCGCAGGTAACATGAATAATAAATCCCTGTTTATTATGGTGTCTACAATCCCTAACAGATGTGACTACTAAATTTCGGCTACAGAGTTTTATTGTGTTAAGTTTATTTAAGTTCCTAAAATTGGAAGTATTATTTTATGTGCAGTTTAACAATTTAGTATGAAACCATGATGGGTTTAAATTGAAAATATTTAATTTGTATAATAAATGTGATTATGTAGAGTTACGTGTGTATAATTTGCCATGTACAGTTTGATTACGTAGAATCATAAGATCCTTCAAAATGTTTAAATATAAATTATACTTGTCATCTTATTCGCCATTCTAAGTTATTTGTATTTCATAATTGTACTTCTTCTTTACTGAAGTTGTAAAATACTTAAGATTTATTACATTATTATGAGCAATTTAAAGTAACAAAATATATTATTACACAATGAAAAGTTCCATAATTTGTTTTTTAAGGCATGATGACATTTTATCTTTTTATAAAGAAGACGCATACATGTACATTGTACAAAGTATACCATTTTCTGTGAAGCAGATTCGAAACAAAACAATTATAAAAATCGAAATTGGAACTAATGTGGAAAATTATTGCATTAGGACCCTGAAAAAGTATGATAAATTTGGTGTATTAAGGCAAATAATTAATTGATAAGATGAATCTTGCTCGTTTCATGAGCTTCTCTAATGATACAAAAAAAATTGTTTACGACATAACAAATTATTAATTAATTTTCATTAATCCAACTCACAAAGGCCTTTTGTCTATATTGTAAAAATTTAGTTGAAATTAAATGACCAAACATTGCTAATCCCCACGAAATTATTTTCATCCACTTATTTGCTTATAACAAATTCACCAAATTTAATTTTTATAATTCGACGGTTCTACTGAAAAACATTTCGATATTGTTGTGTCATTGATTATAGATCTTTTTGAATGAATCTGAATATTTTAGAACGAACGATATTCTTCAAAGTCAAAAATTTTTGTTATGTTTATGAAATAATTGTGGTTTGACAGTTGCTTTCTCCACGGCCAATTTAATTTTCCCTACTGAGCCGCGCTGCGCCATAGAAGACCTGAAGTTTGAATTTTTTTTTGAAAGCCAGTGGCAAAAATGACATTTGCTCAATTACTTGAACCTCCGTATACTAATTGGAAAAAAACGTGCGAAAATTTTCAAGGGCATGAAAAAACATCGTTCCAGAAAGAAGCAGAAATACGGGCTTCAGAATGTTTAAGTGTATAAGACGGTGAACGGGATAGTATTGCAATACAAGTAAATAAGCAAAAAAAAAGAAGAAGCTGTAGAAAATAGACAAAAATTATCTAGTATATTTGAAACTGTAATCTTCTGCGAACGTCACGAAATCGAATTACGGGGTCACGTTAACTCTAATCGCTTATCGCTAGAGGAACCTGACCACAATGATGGGAATTTTAGAGATCTTCTTCTTTGTCGTGCAAAAAGTGGCGATTTACGATTAAGTGATCACATTAGATTTTCCGAAAATAATGCGATGTATACTGGTCCGCAGATTCAAAATGAAATGAGTGAATTATGTGGTAGGTATATTCAAGATAAAATCATAAACCGGATTTGAAAAGCAAGATTCAACACCGTTTTAGCAGATGAATCTCATTATAATAAAGGGCTTGAACAGTTTTCTCTGTGCGCTGTGTACGTTGACGAAGATTTAATGGTGTTGCGCGAAAATGTTCATACTTTGGTACCTGTAACGGATTTTACTGGTGAAGGGTTGACCAATACTTCAAAAGAAATTCTGGAATCTCTCGGTATTAATTTGAATCTCATGCGAGATCAGGGATATGATGGCGCAGCGGCTATGAGCGGTGAATTTAAAGGTGTCGCAGCATTAATTTATCGTGAGTATATATATATATATATATATATATATATATATATAATTTAAAAAATAGTTAAACAACCACCGCAGGGTCCCACTGAAAGCAACTGTCATCTGAGAAAAAAAGATGTCAATAGCCCCCAGTAGAACCGCGGTAAATCATACCTATGCTATGGCCACGTCTCACAACCGTGAGATGGGTGGTCACAAGGAACGACGAAATCACAACGACAGGCCAGCGAAACCCACGTGTGTCTTGAGGACACGAAGCGAGCCAAGGACGACAGCTTTCTGCATCCATCTCGCAAGTTCCTTGGCATATTTTTGGCACGCGAGTATGGCTTTAAGGTTACGAACCAGTGATAGTTTCGCACCTCCGAGAGCACCTATCACAAGGACAATTACTTGCACCGAATATTTTGGGTACAGTCGGTGCAGCTCTCTTTTAAGGTCTTGATACCTCTCCTCTTTTTCTTCCTTCTTTGCAGTGATGTTGTATTCTGACGGAGCCGAGAATTCGATCACGACTGTAGTCCGTTTCTCGAAGTCTTGGAGAACAATTTCAGGCTTCGAGTGCGCAACGGAGACTGCTGCCCGAAAATCGTACTTCCAGAAAATTTGGCACTTCTCATATCGAACAATTGACTCTATCTCCCTTGGAGCGTTCGGCAGGGCAGGGTCGCGACCAACACCGCGAGAGCGACAAAGATGATAATAAAGCACTCTTAGGGCCGGATTATGTCTATAGATATACGTAGTTACTGCGTGGGTCGGACACCCTGATAGTATGTGTTCTAGGTACTCAGCGTGTGCATGACACGCTCTGTACCTATCACTGGGAACTTCTTGACATAAAATGCGCTCACGGTATGCTAAGGTGTAAATGACACCGTCCTGGCATGCGAAAATAAAACCCTCTGTACCTGAATTAAGCCCTGATGATTTGAGGAAAGCAAAAGTTTTCTCCTTCGACAAGGACTGTTTTTCTATATTTAAGTGTAAGTTTCCGTGCATTTTCTTGTCGAATAGCTGTTGCTGAAATTTTCCAACCTCTGCTTTCTTTACTTCAGCTTTTAGAAGCCTTGTAAAGGAACGCTCCTTCGCCAATCATCTCGTGGTTCCTGACCATCTTTAGGAGAGGATCTCTGCCATTCGCAATGATGTAAGCTGCACTTAGAACAATTCGGTTATGAAGACACTGGAGATTCAGAAGTCCGCGTCCGCCTTGACGGCGTGAAATGTACAATTGCGGAACTGACGAATTGATATGAAAGCTTTTATGCATATGCATGATCTTTCGTGTGATGACTTGTATCTGCTTGTATCTGCTTCGGAGAGACTCCTTCACTGACGTTACGTCCTGAATGCGGCTTTGAGGCACGCCCAGGTATGTATAGATCTCTCCAGTATTAAGATGTCTAATAACACTTATATCAACAAGCTCAGGGTCCTTGGGAACGCCAGTAAACTTTTCTTTCTTCAGATTAATTTTGGCACACTTGTCCAAACCAAAGTCCATCACAATCTCTCCTGTGTAGTTCTTGGCGATATTTATAGCAGTTTGAAGTTTGCTTTTACCAGAGGCATAGATCTTCAGGTCATCCAAATAGAATACATGTGTGACCTTATGCTCGCGCTGATTAGTATCGCCACAGAGGTATCCAGGAGAATTTTGTAGTGCGAGAGATAGAGACAGAAGTGTGATGCAAAGAAGCAAAGGGTACATGATATTACCTTGAAGGACACCCCTCTGGAAGGTGATGTTGTTCGTTGTGACACGATAATTTCTAGATGAGATAGTAAATCTAGTTTTCCAAAGAGGCATCAATCTCTCTGTGCATCTCACTATGTATAGAAGTACCTTCAAGCTTTCCAACAGACAGATGATAAGTCTATGAGAGGTTGAATCGAAAGCTTTCCGGTAGTCAATCCAGGCCACTGACAGGACGCGGTGATGGGCTGCAGCGTCTTTACAGACACACCTGTCAAGTAGCAGGTTTTCTCGACAGCCTGCTACACCTTTTTTCGAGCTACGTTGTTCGTACGTCTCTCGCCATACAGGCTCAATTCGTCGAACAATCCTGTTGTTTAGGACAGCTGTAAATATCTTATACAGTGTGTTCAAACAAGTTATTGGCCTGTCATTTTCTGGGTTGTACAAGTTGCCTTTTTTCTGTAGGAGTATAGTGCGTCCTAACACTAGCCACTACGGAATTGGCTTCTCCGACTTTATATATGAGGTAAATATGCGGGCCAAATGTTGGTGTGTAAAAGTAATTTTCTTCCACCAGAAGTTCTTGATACCATCTGGTCCAGCAGCGGAAAAGTTCTTCGTGCCTCTAAGTGCTTTTTTCACCTCTTCGGCAGTGATTGGTGGACATTCCTCCTCAGATTTTATGAGGTTGGCGCAAAACTCCTTGAAGCGGATGATATTGTCAGTATCTTCTTTCAACTCTAGTGTTTTCGGCATCTTGTACACCTCTCTCCAAAAAGTCTCTACCTCCTTGGGCTTGGGTGGATTTTTTACAGAAACAGGGAGATCGCTGAAGAGGCCCGATGGGTCAGCGAGAAACTGTTGATTCTCCCTGACCCATCTCTCCATCTTCTGTATTCTCCTTCTTGCGTCAGATAACAGCCGTAGTTTCCCAACAATATGCTGCTTGATTGTCAGCAGCTTGGACTTGTTTAGTGTGCGATTCAAGATCCTTAGTTCTTGGACGAACTTTCGAAACCTTTCCGTGAACGGTGTACCAGATGTTATGTAGTCAATCACACACTGAACACGGGACGCATTCTGTCTTGCCCATCGAATCTTCTTGTTCAGTTGATGCAAGCGTCTTTTGGTCTTTAGATCCATCGTCAGTTTGAGCCTTCGATTTGGATCAGGCAAAGCTCTCGCAGCACTATAAACTGAGCAATTGATGGTGCAGAGGTCGGACTCTTGCGAGATATCTCCACGAAGGGAGGCATCCATTTCAGCCAGATCTTGGGGCTTAGGAGGGACTTGCATTTTAATGTTCCTCCTTGTACTGAAATTGCGATCATCTCTCAGAAGGTGCCTGCTTTCTGCGGTTGGTCTCAATGTCGCTTCCTGGTCTTCGTCTGCAGCTTGTTCAAGTAGCTGTTGGGGAAGCGCTCCGCGTACATATCCATTTTCCCGGAGGTTGTCGGCTTGATTTCGCAAAGACTGATGCGAAACGTGCTGAAGCTCTGGGTGTTTCTGGCATCACAGAGTGTGCATACGCGCCATAAAGCCTCCGCGAACAGGGATAATGCTGGCATCGTAGCAGTCTAGCACGTCGTCTCTGAGTTGATCCGTCCACTCAATGTGGGCGTTTCGCCGGTTCGTCGTCGTGTTTCTATCTAAATTAATTTTAGCACCCCGAACTCTCGGATGATCGGCATTGTTTGCCGGCCCATTATCGGGTTCGTTGTAATTTTTGATGTAAATTCAAGAAGTTAAAGAATTTTCAAAAATTTTTTAATAAATTTTTTCCATTATTTAAAAATTCTATTGACGCATATCAATTTAACTAAGGAAGGCAAACAATATATCCTTATAACCTTTTTTAATAAAAAAAAATTATCAGAGTTATAGCATTTTCAAAATCCAAAAAATAAAATGATCATTTTAAGCCAAACAACGCACATTATGAAAAAAAAAGTCAGAAAAGGGAAAACGTTGCTATTTTAGAGTTCTATAAGATTACCTTAACAACTTCCTGAATTTTAATGAAAAACATGAAAAATCAAAAATTCCAATTTTGATCGCAAAAGAGATGATGAAGCAAAAATTGTACATCTAAAAATGGTCTGAAAATTTGTTATAAACCACTTTTTGATAGGATGCGTAGTTTTTGCTTTATTCGTAATAAACAAAATTAAAAATTAAAAAATTAAATTTTTGGTCAATCGACATAAGCTAAGGAAAAAAACAATGAAACAAGAGTTGTTCGCCCAAAAAAGATCACGAATTCTTTAACAATTATTGCTTGATGAGGTGCGTTGTTTTTATTTTATTAGTGAAAAACAACATAAAAAAAATAATTAGGCAAAATTTGTTTTCCCAAAAAAGAACTATAAATTTGTTATTATTTATTTTCTTTGTGGAACGCGTAGTTTTGGTTTTAATCGTGAATAATTAAATTATAAATAAAATATTCAAATTTTTCAACAACGAAGCTATGAAAAAAATTAGTCGACAAAAGTTACTCACCAAAAAAAAACCACGAATTTTTCATCAACATTTTTTTGATATGGCACGTAGTTTTGGGTTTGATTGTAAATATTACTTTGAAAATTAGAAAAAATTGAATGAAAAAAGTTATTCACTTAAAAAGGATCTACAAATTTGTTATTAATAATTTTTAGGTAGAACAAGTCTATTTTTTTTGGTCTAAAAATTAGTCATAAACTGTTGTTATAAGAATATATTTTTAAGAAATTAAATTTTTGGAAGAAGGACACAAGTTACAATAACTTGTTCAATGACAAAATTGTTTTTGTACGGGATGCAAACATTTTTTTATTATAAAAGACAAGACAATGAAAATACTTATGTTTCAATACCAATGCATATTATGAAATTGTAATAATCTAATTTTACTGGAACGGTACATCTTTCAGGGTGTCTGAGAATAAAATGTAATGCAAAATAGGGAACAAATATTAATGCTGATAAGAATTGGGTTTCCCTATTTAAAAAAATGTGACAATGGACAAAACACTGATATTTACAATTTGCTTTATACAGAAAAATTTGTAAGACATACAGAGATGACATACATTTTTCAACAATAAATTGTGCAAATTTTTTTATGTAATGCGGTAGGAGTTGTATATCAATGTTTTGATTCGCGACCATTCGACTCCTTTCATCAAGTCGCCACTTTTCGCAATCAAATTAAGGCATTCGTCCTTTTTGGGCAATTTTTTTGAGCGACGTGATTTTTTAAGTCGTGCAAAACCAGTTGTTTTTGCTCTAGGGACCAGGGGACTCTTGTCCCAGATTTCTCCGATCGAGCGGACGCAGCAGGCTTTTCCATTCGTGATTCAGAAAGTTTGATTTTTTTTGTGAAGTTTGCATCCCTCGATTCCTGACAGTCGAAAGTCCTAATCGCAATAGAGTCCTGCTCCAAAGATAATTCTTTTTCGGAAATGTTTTCTTCAGGCTCATCCTCCTGCGCATCATCCTCATCTACGCAAAATTCATCTTCAGCCAATTCGATGTCCTGCAATCTTTTGCCCTTGAACTGCTCTCCTTTACCTGCATCCGTTAAAAGTAGCACCTTGGCAACTTTTGCGGTCTGGTAAACGTCATCGGACATCCTGAAAAAGGTCAAAAACTTCAGTTTATTGAGAATAAATAAAATAGAGAACTTCAGTTAACAAGAAATCTAAGTTTCATCGACTTTGTTATTGATCTTAACAATCTTAACAGTCTTACCTATAGAAATCCAGGTGTGTTTTGTCGGTGTGTCCCATGAATTTGGCCACTTGTTCTATTTCGCTTTTTTTTTAATTCATCAACTGTAGAATAGTGGCAATTTGTTTGCCAAATTTGGAACTTGTGAGGTGTTCCGGATGTTTAGCATCAGATTTTTTCGCCAATCGTCGAAGGACTGAACCTCCGTTCATCCGTCTATTTTCAGATCCAGGTGCAGCGAACAGGTACTCGTTGGATTTCGGCACAATGTTTGTATTTTTGCGAACTTCCAATAATGCTTCCACAAACATCTGCATTCGCTTTGTGAAGTAGGAACATAATGCCTTTTCAAATTCTGATAATGCAGCCATGCTTTCCTGCTGAGTGATTCAGTCCGTTGATTGTCCAGTATAGGTATCGATTTTCAGGAACTGAACTTCTCCAATTCTTTTTCTATTAAAGATCAGAGTTAGAGCTAAAGTGCATTCAGCCAATATTTTATAATTTCCCACATTATTCTCTGCGATCTTCAGCTATTCAAAAGCATCCTTAGCTGATGATGTTAAATGATGATTCAAAGCCATAACATCTGCAGTCAAAGGAAGTATTTTAGGCTTCAAAGAGGAATTTTCGTTAAGGACCTTATTGGCTAAGCTGGAAACATCGCTGCACCAATGCGTCCTAACCAAATCATTCAAGTCATCGACTTCTTAAGCAAATTCTTTTATTACTAAAGAATCTTTTGGCCCGAAAAGAGGGTTTTTAGTCATAACTGCTTTTTTGGCTACGAGACACAAAGTTTGGATATTTGTCCCCATGTGTAAAGCCAAAGAAGCTGCACGAAACGCTTTCGTTTCTGGATCAAACCCGCTTATAACTTTCACTGCTACGACAAACTCATTATATAAATGTGGTTTTAAAACATCAACCAGATTTTCAAATGAGATTACGTCCTGCAGTGCCAGTTTTAAGCGGGCTATTTCGCGCATCTTATTTGACACGGCGACATTCATCTGCACCCGTTTGTGTTTATTCAAATGAAATTCACCATACAGACATATAAGGGGATCTTTTTTGGCTGTATGGCTGATTTGATCAGCTTTCATTATATTTAGCACTTCCTCTCTGAGACGGCTTTTATTTAAATAGTTCCCCAGCATCCCAGTCGAAATTAACAAGGTTTGAGATTCAGATAAATAGGTACGTGAACCACAAGCATTGCCACTTCGCGCTGGACACGTCTTTTTGTGCCGCCACAAATATGATTTTGCGAAGTACCCTAAACAGTGTACACATACAAAATGGGTTTTCGCGTTTACTTTCTCTGACTGTTTCTCTCCGTAAACCTTGTTTGGTAAACGGACATGCTTTAATGTGTTAGTCTCCTGCATCAACACAAAATTGCCGCTTCTCCGCTGACGTGTGATTTCCCTTCGCCGTACCTTGCCCTTGGGAAGAGACAGAATCTTCTTCATTCTCTCTTCATCTCTGTGTTTCCTCACCAAATGCCTGGAGAAGTGTCCTACCTCCTCGAAGCAAAAAGGACAACAAGCTTTGTCATTATTCTCATCATCCTTTATGCCTGCGGAATGCTGTACATTAATGTATTATTAAAAACTATGTAAAATTAATATTTTTATTGAGAGAGATATTGATTGGAATTGAATTTCTCTATTTCTTTTTTTTTAATTCAAAGCTTAAAATGTTTGTAGAGAAAATTAGTACCTCACTAACGCTCTCAACATCAGCAACTTGATGGGGCTCAGGATATTCAGTGGACGTCGGAATTGCAACAGCTTCAGCAATTTCGCTGCAAGCTTCATCCTCGCTGCTAAATGAAGGCACGTACTCTTCTCCTGAAGATGCATCTCGATCGGGTTCAGGTTCAGGTGTCTTGAACCCGTCAGGTTCAGGTATGTCGCCATTGCGAGGTTCAGATGGATTGTCAGCGACTGGAGTGTCAACATATAGATGCTCATTTGAACTCGTATTTATTGAGTTTTTTAAATAATGATACACCTTGCCTTCGGGGCATATTTCAGGTGACCATTGGAGCCTAAAGAAATATAAATAAAATAATATCTACAATGTCGGACGTAACATCTAAATCTGAAGCATCTTATAAAATATTTACCTCAGAGAGATGTTCAATTCCATTTT
>CAKNYM010051020.1:96368-233459 GCA_932195095.1 Andricus curvator
TCAATTCGGGGGGTGGTACTTCGATTCTCCCGTGGCAGAGAGTAATAGTAATTTTACTACCTCGGAACGCGTCTGCCATTAATTCTGTCATTCTGTTTTGGGGCAGGGAACCTAACCTAAATGCATATACTTACAAACGCTGATCACAAAAATGAATTTAAAAAATCAAAATTCAAGACAGTAGTTTCAAAATGGCAGCCTTTTTTATTGAAAAATTAGTGTTTTTCGCTAAAATCAGCAATGAGAGACTTTCTAAAACTGTATCAGTGAAATTTCACCGATTGAAATCGTGAGAATGTTGTCACTGAGAATCAGTGAAAAGGTACTGATTTATTCATTGAATTTACTATTACTGATTTGATAAGTGAAAATGACTGAATAAATGACGTGAAAAATGACGTGAAATATTTAAAATTTTCTATCCTGCAACATCCAATTGAAAATATAAGTCTGAAATAAAATGATTTCTTTCAAATACAATAATTTATTTGATATAAAAACATTTCTTAAAATAGTTTTTAACGTTTTTAGGAAAGCAATAACGACAATCAGGTGATTTTAAAAGTTAAATAAAATAATATAGAACTGTTCAGCAATCGAATTCTTTTTTTATTTCTTAAAGTAGTTTTTTTTAGAATCTTAAGAAAAATAATATCTGCTTTGGGCAAGCAAACAGCACTCACAAATAATTTAAAATACAAGTTTCGATTTTTAAAAGAACAAAGTGATGTTACAATACGCTGATTATCGCGTTTATACTTAAATAGTAGTTTAGACTGTAATAGTAGATTGCATAGCAAGGAGGTGAGCGAGGTCTTTTAACGGCAGGCCCAAGCCGGACAAGAGTTCCGAACACATGGCTCTTGCCGTGAAAAGACATCTCTTCCGTGGCAGGCATTTAACTTTTTTTTATACAGACGCGGAAAATGAATAGCGTTTTTTGCTGCGTAACGAATTGAACGTGATCTCTGTCTTCATGTCGGCGAATCAAGCGCATGTAAAGGCACTAAAAATAAATGTGGCACTTACCAAGTAATAAGACTAATGAATTTATTGAGAAAAAAATTATTGGTGATATGCTGGGGCGTAGCCCGGCGAGAGAATTGAGGCGGATCCCCCTCCCCCCGATGAAAACTACCCCACTCTCAAAGTTTTCATTATCTCCAAAATACGTCTGATGATCGATTCATAAGCATCGTCAACATGACTTCAAATTTTGTTTTTAGTTGACGAAAAATTGAAAAACCAATACAAACAATGTTCAAATAACATAAAACAATCGATTTTTAAATGGTACATTAACCTAAAAACGCCAAATTAAGAAATTTCTAAATAAAAAAAGTAAAAGGAGTCATAATGTTGCCAACCACTATAATTCTGAATGATAAAAGAATCACAAAATTTTTATATCTTTCTTGCCAACATTATTTTATTACAAACTAAGTTTTCAAAGATGTAGTTATACATTTCCATGTTTATCCTTTTCAAATCAAAATGTTTTTTACTCAAAATTGTAGTTTATCGTCACATGGCTACAGTTATTGATGTTTAAATGCTTATCAAGTGGAACTTTAGCAGTTCAGGCATTTTTGTCAGTTGCAAATTTTTTTCGAGGTGTTTTGTTGACTTCAAAATTTTCTTCAATTTCGATTCCATTGGAATTTACGGTATTATTCAAGTTGACAATTTTTGAAATTTTCATTTACATTTGTATCGTCAATGTAACCTCGAGCTACTGTTTCGGATTGCCATCTACCAAAGCGTTGCAACTCTAGCATATTCGCTCCAGAGTTAGTAAACATTGTTAAAGAGCTACGCCGGAGAGAGTGGCCTATAAATTCTCCTGGATTTTCAAGTTTCAAAAAGAAGCTATTTTTAATTGAATTTTGGCAATTTTATTTTTACCTATTACTTGGATAGTGCACTTCGCAGTTGCGTGCGATGGACGAAGCGCTGTGTATTTATTAACACAGGGGACGGATTCTGGACTGATTGTGAAACCTCTCGAAACGCCTGTTTCCGTATCAGGGACTCGGACAAGCAGTAATTCTCCTTGTTTTTCGATTTCTTGGACTTTCATTCGGTAAATTTCATGTCCTCGGCAGCATCCGCATAAACTTGTTTTTATTATTTATTGTATATTTTTTTGTATTATTCATTTTGTTTTTGTTATTTATATGTTTGTATTTACCTTTGCTGCAATATAGATCGCATCTGGAGTATTTTTTTTAAATTCCTCGATTTCTTCTCCGGCAAACGTCCTTGCCTTCTTGGGCTTGTATCCTGCCCGGTAGTTTTTCAGAATTCCAAGCAGTTTTTTGAAATTCCCGATGTAAATGTTTTCGATCGCATTGGTCATTGTTTTCGACATCGAATGGACAGCCTACCATGTTGTTGGTGCGTATCTTCTGTGCGAGGTGTTTGAATAAACGATGAGGCAATTTTCGCATGTGATGATATTTGTTGCTCTTTTCCGCTACTTGAATTTTTCGTAGGCTGTACTATACAACTTTCTTGATTTCGCGGGCAGTAAGACAAAAGATGCCCCTTTGACCGCATCTCGAATTTCAGGTGTAGTACACCCCAACTCTACACTGATTTCATCAATTCGCCACTTTCCACCATTTTGTATTCCTCGATGTTCCTCACTGAAAACATCGGGATTTCTCCGTTTCTTTCTAACCAGGTGCGACCGCGCATGTGCCTCCATTTTGTTTCTAGTATGTAGTGTTGGACCTCATACCCTAACACCAGTGTTCTACTGCGAGGTTGAACATTATATGTGACCGTCCGCGAAGAAAGGGACCTAATGCGTCAAAGCTGAATTTTACAGGACGAACGGGCGATCGTAGCCGAGCCCGCAAGCTAGCACTTGAGTACTGGGGATGCGTCTACGAAAAACACCCCCTCCACTTACCACTATACTTTTAGGCACGAGCCAGTGGGGCTTACGGACACGTCCCGTACAGCTGTAGTGGTAAGTGGTGGAGCTGGCTTTCGTAGGCCTCTCGTGCGGTCTCCGCGTACGCTAATCATGCCTATGTTTGTAGCTTAATAACAAGAAAAGCACTTAACTTAAAAAATGTCTGATTATTGGAAATGAAAGAGTAACTCAGAAGCTATCGATTGGCGTAAGAAAATGAGCATCGATTTTTTCCGTATTAGGTCCGTTTCTTCGCGGACGGTCACATACATGCAGGACCACGCACGTCGCTTGAAAAGAGAGATGTTACGCTCAGCTCGTGAGCAATAAAACACGCTCATTTTGTGCGGCTACCATACAAATAATATTAAATCTCATCTTCATCAAAACTGAAGATCATATTTTTTAACAAATGTACGATGCGATTTTACTGAGCTCATCGACGTTTCGTTAGTTTTGTACAAGTATTTTTCCAAAAATTGTAGCAATACGGCAATGATTTACAAACTTTACATTGTTTACGTAATGCAGTTTAAAGAGCAAGTCAAAAGCTATGAGGGACTTCCGTTTTTATCAATGTCTATCACTTTACCATCGCCCACAATAAAGTATTTGTCAATGCTTTGAACTGATACGCAAAGGAAATAGGGTTGTAAGCTGTCTATGAAGGTAGTTCAAGCATTCTAAATGTTTTACACCTGTTGGTTCTCCTAAAACATGAAACAAATTTATTATAGTTTTCATTTGATATTTCACTTAACATGACGAAAAAACAGAAAGTATAGCGCTATTAATTTTTGATTGCGAATTACTGTTATACCCATACATTTAAAATACTTTTACATATAATAAAATTACATTTTGCGTAAAAAGAGAATTTTAGATCATAATTAGCTCTTTATAAAATGTCTACAATTTTTCATGTAAAAAAATTTGCAATCGAAAGTAAAGAGGTCAACTTTACATGAACAGACGATTTACGTTCAGAATCCTAATTAAATCAGTATATAAAAAGTTATATCATTTCTGGATTTCAAAAATACTACCAGTTCCTGTAAAATTGTCACACTAAACATAGAGATTTTACAGGTTATGTTTGCGATTTCACAAAAACATTTCGTAAATTTTACGTCGTTGAGCGTAGTGTCTAATTTGATTGAATTAGTAAAATTGCTTTAAAAAGGGAGGTAAGGTATTTCGAAAATATAAATCAATTGGTACCGTTAAGGCTGTTGAAATAAAAAAATCTAACCGCAAAATTCAATTAGGTGCTTGTATTTTAAGGCTAGACCTAGAGTCGAACAAGCCCTTAATAAACCAATTTTGATTAAAATTTTTGAAGCTTTTTTAATTTGTTTGAAAACTCTAACACCTCACTTTTTAATTAAATTTGATTAATTCGACCTAACTCGTCACTAAGCTCAACGACTTAAATTTACGAAATTTAATTTAATTTAATAACGCAAATAGAAAATGCCTAATGAAAGAACTAGAATATATTCAATAAGTCAAGTACACGTACCTTTGATTTTTGAAACAGTTTCCTCGTCTACACGAATCCAGATCAATGTTTATATAATTTGTTCATAAAATGAACAAATATTGATGAGTGGCAACAATTTTGTCAGAAAACATCACTGGCGATATCATTTCGAAAACGTAGGAAAAAAACGGTTTCTTTTTGCCTGAAAACGCCAAAAATTTTCATTTCTTTATATAATTTGTTTTGTGAAATACACAAACATTGATGGGTGGTAGAAAATTTGTCAGAAAACATTATCAGGAATATAATTTTTGCAATTTCAGAAGAAAAAACGATCCTTTTTCACACAAAAACGCCCAAAATGTGCATTTATTTACATAATTTGTTTGTAAAAGAAACAAGCATTGATGGGTGAATGAACAAATATGGATGGGTTGCAAAATTTTTTTCAGAAAACATCATGGGCAATATAAACTCAGCAAGATCAGAAGAAAAAACAATTTCTTTTTGCTTAAAAACTCACAAAATGTGCGTTTGTTTGAATAATTTGTTTATGAAAAACAGTTTTTTATCTTTCTTATACCGTTGTGAATTAAATCCAAGGGATGAGAAGTATAAGAAAAATTTAGTCTAGAAGATAAAAAATGAAATAAAAAAGTCGACATTTTTCTCACTCTCTGCATCAACATAAAACTTAAATAAAAAAAAATAGCAAGTCCACTTGCACCATTTTCTGAAAAATTCAGTCCTTAATTTAAAAAAAAAATCTAAAACCGAGTATTTCGAAATTTTCAATTTGTAACAAATAGTAATAGTTCGAAACAAGTTAAGGATTACTACAATCGGTGACTATAATGCGAATAAATCCAAGTCTCATCGTTGCAAATATTTTAATTCGTTTGTCTCGAATCGCATCAAATAGTCTTATAAATTATACAAATATGCATTAAATACGAATGAATCCGGCCGCAATCCGAAAGAAGTTGTATTCCTTCACAATCCAACGTCCAGTTCGAACGAATCTGAAACGACCTTTCAATTCTTTTCTATCCGTGCTAGATTACAAACTGAAATCCAAATAAATTCAAACGCACCTTTCAATCCTCCTAAATGCATGCCCCGAATTGAAGGTTTATTCGGGAGTATTTTTCAATCCTTTTACATTCGTGGCCCCTGTCCGAATGAATTGTTTTCAATCCGTTCCCCGGTACGACAAACTTCAATCCGAATCCACTCTTCCATAATTTTGCAGCGAGGCGCACCGTCGCAGGACTCCCTTCCAATCAAATACGCGTACATAAAAAGGATTTTTGATGGCAGAAGGGACACGATCCTAATAGAGGCGATACGGCAGTATAATCCCCAGCACGTGAAGAATTTCGAAAAGGAAAGAGTGTACGAAGTCGACTCTTTTCCGCGTAAAGAGGGCTCATTGCCATACAATGCTTTCATTCTTCTTCTAGAAGGTAAGTCATTATTCTTGTAAGTTTACATGGTTCCCCTCATAATTCAATAATTTCTTACAACTTAAATTTTGATTAAAGTGAGTAAAGAGGACCTAGAAGAGAGGAAGAAAAGCCAGCGGCTAGCAGATCCTGTCGTTCATCACGACGACAAGGATCTTGAGAGAAAAAAACGCGACGATGCCAGGAAGTCATCCAAATCGTGTAAGAAAGATGAGATTGATCCTAATCACGAAAAGGAACGAGAGCTGGCGAAAAAAGTAGAGAGGGAAGCGAAAAAACGAAAACTGGTATGACAGTTCTTTTCTATATTTACATTGTAATTACCATCATTCTCTTTTGTCATCTAACCGACATATTTTATGCATTGTAGGCTCTGCAGAAAGACGTCAGCAGAATTATACTGTCCGAACTGCCGAAGAACAAGAAGTGCAATTGCAACAATACCAACATGCAGGAACTGGAAAAAAAGTACGAATGTTAGAATCGCAGATGCAGGACCAAACGGAAAAAATGAAGAAGTTAGAAGATGCGGTGATTCAACTGCAGACAAGTATGAGCAGTTTCTTGAAAAGTTTATACCTTCATACTTTACAGTATTTATTCGTTTAAAGTATTTTATATTTAAGCTAAAAATGATACAACAATGTAGCGATCAGCTTGTAACTCTGGAAAAAAAATGACAGAAACGTCTGGTAAGTATAAGCTATATTTTAATAAAGTATTATGTACATGAATGTTTTTAAATGTTGGCAATGTTGAAAAAATATTTCTATGTTCTAGAAACTTCGAAGGTCGAAGAAGCTGTCATCGGGTGCCTGGACGTCGATTCCAAGTGTTTGGATGATGAAGGAAAAGAAGAATGTTGTAAGTAAAATTACATTTAACCTGCACCTAATCAAGCTTAAAGCTGAACTGTTCAAATTTATAATTATATTTTTCAGATATGTCAACAGCTGCACGATCCGGCATGAGGATGCTCATTGATTCATATTGCCTTTCCGATGAGGAACAGGTAATATCATTAAATTCTTCGCCGAAGTCATTACCTGTGACTCCTCAGAAACAGTTGATGACTCTTGAGAGAAAAAAACATTATACTCCAGAATGGAAGACTCCAGAATGGGTGGAAAATGGATTGATGAATCTTGATGAAGGACCATGTAAGTTGGTTATCGAGTGCCTTAGCAGATTTAAAGTCAGCAAGGGATACAATGATTAAACTTGCATATGTTCTTTTTTTAAGGTGAAGATCCATTTCAATTTCCTCATGCGTCCCCCAGTTACCGTGACAAGTCGAACTACGATTTCTTCTCTTTCTGGAAAAATCTCCAAGAAAAAAAAACGAAGACTCAACGGAGGAGAAGAAAACATAGTCACTTTCCCACGAGAACGGGAAATAAATGTTACGTCTGGTAAGATACACAAAAATCTGTGCACGTAGTATTTTTCAATTTTTGTTAAGTAAATTATATACATATATATACACACAAAACATAATTTTTGCATTTTTTCAGTTGAAAAGATCTGCGCGACCCCTTAAAAGGATTAACTTCGACCGTGAAGTTGTGGTGGAATCCAGACCAGAAAGAATCGAGGATGAATGCTGGGGTATGTGTAAACGCATTCTGTCTATTATTATTTAATTTGATTAATAAAAAAATTATTATTATTCAATATCTGCCTTCATAACTCGCATATATCTAAATTTCATGTATATTTAAAATTATAGAACTGCCGAAGAAGTATCGCGGAGCAGAAGACATGGTATGTATGATATGGAAATTCATTACTTTCTTTAATTCATTACAATTACATTACAGTAAAATTAAAATCTTTTCAGAATATTTCAGATGCCACGCATAAATATCCCGTGGAAAATAAGAGCCCAATGGGGAGACATTTAAGGGAGGTGCACTAAGGACTCCTTATTCGTAAAGACAATGAGTGTCCAAATTGGCCGCCTAAGACGCTGATGAATAGGAGCATCACGAGCAAGTTGGAACAACGTTTCGCAAGAAGGTCGCCTACAAAGCCATTATCACCTGATAGGTACAACGTTTTGAAAGGTCAGTATACATCTTTTTGCAAAAAGAAATTAGCTGTAAATGACTTCATATTTAAAACAATGTCTGACAGGTGTATTTTCATTTCAGCCTGTTATTATCGGAAACTCTGCCTGGATCGCCGCACAAAGAAAATACCGGAAAAGGATGTGATGAAAGTGGGACACTACGTAGGAGAGAAAATTAATGATCTGAGCAGAAACCTTAAAAATGCCGAAAAGCTTAATCGACAAAATATTGCAAATTTGTAAACTCTAATAATATGAAATATGAGGTTGCTGCCCAGATCATTAATTTTGTATCATCATAAAAAGCTGAACTATAAGTATGGATGTACGACAGATATCTGCTGGATATTTCTGGGGTATTCCTACAAGGCGGAAATTTCTGTATTATTAAGTATTATTAAGTATTATTAATTTCTGTATTATTATTCATTTCTGTATTATTATTATGATTTCTTATTTCAACTTGTTCTCGGGCGAAACTGGTTTTTCATCATAGCCACGGACTAAGTCAACTAACTGACGAGTTGAGGATGTTATAAGTTAACTTAATACGATGTCTGAAATCTTCTGCGATAATGTTGTAGGTACACAATTAGGAGCACGGTGTAGTTTGCAGTTTGTCTTTACCGCTGTTATCCTTACACAGCGGCCGTGAGTGTTGGAGGTGACAACAGTCGCCTCTGGATGCTTTCTTAGAGCTTATTACATATTATAAATGAATATTATAAATGAATATCTCAGGCTTAAGACGGTTACAGTCCAATATGTGGAAGGCATTTTTGGTTAGAGTTGGATTTTTTGTTTGATTGAATATTATGCACGGGTATATGAATATATACAATATATATATATAAATAAATATAAAATGAATATATATGAATCTCTTCGTGAGATTTTTTAATATATATGAATATTTTATTATTTAATAATGAAATTGAGGCAGCCCAAAAAGAAAAGAAAGAAGCGCACGAAAGAAAGTTGCACATCACAGGTCTTAGCGATGAGGAGAGAAATACATTTAAAAGAAGAAGCTAAGCGCACCCTTTTTTGGAAGAAGTAAGTAGCTAGCGTAAAACAAAACACATTTCTTGAAAGACAGCTTTGTTTCAAAGCCGTCGCGCCGTTTTTATATTGCTGCAGTTTCGCGCTGATAAATTTTTGTTTGTGCACAACTTCTTTGCGCTTTGATTCAACTTCGTCTAGGCGGACACTATTTCGCGTGATGGTGCTTGAACTTTGTACATAAGAAAGGCAGTTGAGAAATGTATCAATATTTGGATGGGAGGACTTACACACCGCATTGAAGTTGGAATGGAACGATTCACATGCGTTTGTCGTTCTCCAGAGATCGGCCGTCGCTGCTGCTCAAACTTGAGGAGCAAATAGGGCATTTGGTCCAATGTAGTTCTGCACCAAATAAACAGTAAAATTGTCCAGGCGTATCTCCTCAGGTTGGATCATCACCAATTCCATAAAACCAGCACCTACTTCCTCAGGATCTAAGTATTTAAGGCTGAAGACGTACCGCAGCCATTTCCCAATCACTGAGTCTGCATCCTTGAAATCTGGTCTTAAGCCCAGCTGTTGGATTTTTCTCCACCTTCAGAAAAAAATGTAATTTTTGTTTTTTAAACAGCCAACTGTATTTTCGTAATGAATTGAAAAAATTAAACGCAAAGTTAAACTCACCATGATTGCCCTAAATGAAAAAAAACCTCCTTTAGGCTCAAATGAATTGAGACTTCAAAATCTATGACCACATGTTCAGGTTCCAGCTTCTTAAATCCTTTCCTTCTGCACTTTTCCACTAAGATACGGAAAACTTCCGCATACGTGCTCGATTTTTTTGTCTTTCAGTAGACAAAAGACTAGAGGAACGTAGAAGCCTTTGCAGAAACTGTGCAAAGTGAATAATTGTAGAAAAAAACTTCGCACAAAATTCAAAAGTTCCATCTCCCAGTAGCACTTCTTGGGTTTCACATAAAAATTTCAAATTTTCGTCGGAGGAAAAGATGTCAATATTGTGTATTCTGTCGTTGTGGAGGAGGAAGCTATGGCCCTTGACATCCTTCGCTTCAATCGAATCCAAATATTCGTGAGTGTCCATTATTTTTTTCGGGAGTTTTCCTATTTTCGAAGTCCTAGCATGCGAAATGTTGTTCGAGATGTTTTTAAGATCCTGCCTGGTTAATATCTGTATTGAGTTTTCATCCAATTCTCGATGCACTAATTTGGAAGGTCTTTCACAAGAATTGTCTTTCAACTTCTTTTTGGCACTATTGCTAACAGTGTTTCTTGTTAAAATTTGTTCGGTCAGAGGTTGGTGATTATGTTCACCCTCGGTTCGCGAAAAAATTATATCACTTCCCCTCAAAGTGTACACACTTTTCACACATGATTCTTGAACCAATCGCCAAAGCTGCTCTCCTGTAGATTTTAGTTCTTTGTATTTATAAAATGTGTAATTATCCATTACAAGAAGAACTTTTCCTTTTGAACTGAATATGGTTTTTAGTTCCATTTTTAAGTTTTGAAGGCACCCGATGCGTACAAAGTTCCAAGCAAAACTAAGTGAATTCTTAACTCAGGTCATAGCTTGTTGTAAACTCTAACGCCCAAATTTTGCACAACATTAGTCTGTAATATAAATTAATCTGAACTATATTATAGAGAGAATTGTGTCGCCGCCAAAGCGACGCCACTTTTGTTCAAGAAATACAATACTACATTTAATGGGTTAATTCTTAGTGGGAAGGGCAGCTGACGAGCCCTTGAGCGGAAGTCGGGTGCACCGAAATAGGGCTACTTAATTTTGCCACGAGCGGAACTCGGGATTTTCAAACCGAAGGGTGGTTGAACCATAAAAGTAAAATCTTGACCGCGAGCGGAACTCAAGTGCACCGATCAAAGAAGGGAAACGTGAACAGAAGGGGGCGCGACTGTTTGGCTGGGAAGTCCCTTAAGATTTATAGCCTATTGTAGCTGTCACGTACGGTCCGCTTATCTGGTTTCTTATTTAGGTTGCCCCCTGTGTCGACCGTCCTATTGTTATGTAATTATGTAAACTCTAAAATTTATCTTTCATGAATTGAGAAGATTGCGCAGACAGGAAGTTCACCTTAAAAATATTATATAATAAGAATAATAAGCGACGAAATGTGTACATCCCAATTTTGTGATTGAAGGCTGCAATGGGGGAGTAGGCATGTTTCGCAGTTTCAATATTCTCATGGCCATAACCCCTGGAGTTTGTCTTAAGAAAGGAGGCTTAAGAAAAGAGCATTCAAGACAGCATTCGAAACTCTTCCATTAACGCCTTAAGGGCTCAAGAGATTAATTTATTGAAGTAAAGTTCTTCAGAATCTTTCCACGACATTTGCACACTAAATCCTAGTACCTTGAGTCCAAATTGGAATTTACAATTTGCAACGATCAGTTATTTTGCAGTCAGTGTCGAAATCTCAGTGTGCACAGACTGACAGGAAATCTTTCCGTGCGAATAACTTGGGTTCTCGTTTTTGGTGCTCGTAGGCATTAGCGTATTCAGCAAGTGTATAAATAATTCTTACGTTTTAGAAGTTATTTTTGTCATGGCAGAAAATGCAATGCAGATGTCACCAGTTGAAAGATATAAAAGAGGATTAACAGTTATTCCACAGATTGTTCAAAAATCAGTTGGATGGCTATATTGCCGATGTAGCTGGCGCTTTTTTCTTAATATTAGGTGCCTAAAAAAGTCCAAACAGAAAGTATCAGATTTTTTCAATCAGACCACAAATCAATTTCCGATGAAAAACCCAAAAATCATTCAAAATTGTTAAAAGATTTTTTCTCAAATTATGATGATTTTTCTGTGGTAATGGCAATTTTCGATGAACATTCCAAGCCTGTCAATTGTAAAATTTCGAAGAAGGTAATTATTTTTTTATTGAAAATACAAACGTGAGGTACAATACTCCAAAATTTATTGAAACTGATTTAAAAATTGCCTTTTTTGTCCACATCTCGAAAAGTTAATCTTGTAAGTCTTTTTCGAACATCAACGATTTTTGTTTAAAATAACCGATTTCCCTTTCGAAGATGTTTAAATAGTTTAATTACTGAAAAAACTTGATTTATAACTTGAAAAACAAAATAAAATGTTACAACTATAAATTTTTATCTTTACAAAATCTTGGGCGAATGAACTAGTTATTTTAAAATGTAATCATTTTTTATATACGCAAACACGATTATTAAAAATATGAATTGAAGTTTAATTCGACTGAGCTAAACGACAAAAAAAAAGGGCCGTTTTTGTTCAAAGATGGTGATTTTAACACACTTTGCGGATATATTCTTTTTAACAATAATAATTAATAGTTTTCGATTGAAATAATGCTTATTTCAAAAAACAAATTTTACTCAAAATGTAAATGTTTTTTAATTCACATCCCCCGACCCCTTAAGTTTATGTATTCATCTTTGGAAGTCTGTCTTTACAACTGATACTATTTTTTACAGTTCGTGCAGAGTAGTCAGAAGTAGACTTTCATCAACATGTACAAAAAGCTGAAAAGTGAAAACCCGGATATTTTGCAGAGGAATGCCGTTGAAAGAGGAAGAAATTGAGGTTCAGGGTTGACAATAAATTTGACGAGCTTCAAAAGAACATCCTGCGAAGAACTGTGCACGATTTTTTCCGTGAAGGTGTGCTGCCAAGTTTAGACAAATTATTGGAAAGAATGAAGGCGAACAACGAAATACCTGTACTTTGGCGCACTTCACTGTGCACGTTGCTGAAAAAATGAATTTCACGTACGTAAAGCGTAAGAGGAACATCTATTTGACTGAGCGCGACGATCTTCTCGCTTGGCGCAGACAATATTTAGAGGATATCCGCAAATACCGCGCAGAAGGCAGAACAATTTATTTTCTGGACGAAACGTGGGTTAACGCGGGTAACGTCATGGTTAAAGCCTGTCATGATGCTACGATTATATCTGAACGAGTTGCTTACATCAGAGGATTGACAACGGGAGCTGCAAATCCAAGCGGTAAAGAAAAAAGATTAATCGTCCTACACATAGGTAGTGCGGAAGGCTTCGTGGAAGGCGGTATCCTATGCTTTGAATCGAAGAAAAATTCTTCCGATTATCACGATGAAATGAATAGGGACACTTTTAGAGAATGGTTTGGAGCAATTTTGGGGAAGTTACACGACAACTGTGTGATTGTAATGGACAATGCTTCTGACCATTCTGTGAAGGAGGAAAAAGTCCCCAACAGTTCATGGAGGAAGAATGAGATTTAGAACTGGCTACAGGAAAACGGGTACGTGTTCCAAGAGACCATGGTGAAAGGTCAATTGCTGGGCATAGTAAAAGAGGTGAGAGCAAAACATGACAAATATGTCATTGATAGACTTGCAGAATGTCACGGTAAGATTGTTTTGCGCTTACCTCCTCACCATTGTGAGCTGAATCCCATTGAAATGGTGTGGTCCATGGTAAAAGGATATGTAAAATCGAACAATTCGACTTTCAAATTAAGTGACGTTCTGCAACTTCTTCGAGAAGGAGTTCAACGTGTTACGCCAGAGAACTGGAGGAAATTTGTTGAGCACGCAATGAACGAAGCGGACAAATTTTGGCACATAGGGGATCGAATTGATACCATGATAGACGCGATTCCTCCACTTATCATCAACGTGGGAGATAGCAGTTCTGACAGTGACAGTCAGTGGTAGCGACAGTGTAAGGGAACTTGACAATGATTAAACGGATTATATGGTAGATTAGTTCTACTGGGGAAACCACTGGAAAAAGGCGCCTGATACTCTCCCTCCGGGGTAGTGTGGAAAAAAGTGATTTTCACAAAACAATTTTCAACTTTTTACAATGCAGTCAATTTTCTGATACTAACTAATTTATTTTTAATTATTTAGATTAGTTAGAACTTACATGCAAGAACAAAGTTCTTATTTGAATGAAATCAAACGTTGTGTCCAAAAGAAACGAGACCGATATTGAGAGAGCAGTTTCGAATTAAAAAATACAAATATATTCTCACTTTCAACATTTCGAGGCAAATAACATATCACTGGAATCGCCAAAAATCGTAGGTTTCAAATAAAATATTTTTAAATTAATAATTGCAACATTAAACAAATTTTGAATTTTGTATTTTAATCCTTCTTAGGCACAAAGGACCCCCACTGGCAAGGGTTGTCGGCAGCAGATTAGAGCGTGACGAACAGTGGAGTAGTGGCCCTCAGCATGAATATACAAAATTTAGGAAAACACTTGAGTCAGTCTATTTAAAAAAAATTGTTTTCTCCTTTAACAGCGATTGGCTGTCGACCGAACGAAAAAAAAAATTGTCGACGCCTTCTTTCATAAAAACTTGGGCGACCAATTTCGTTCTCTCGTAGAACAGAGTATATACATTTGTCACGCGCGCTGACTAGGCCCAAACGCATACTTGCGTGTGGGTCTAGTCAGCGCGCGGGCACATTCACTTGATGTCTTCTTGCAAAAAAGGGGGAAAGTAGTGGAAGCTCCGATCACGCGATTTGATTTCTTATACTTTTTCGCACAGAAAACAATTAAAGTCTGCGCCGGATCTCGCCAGGTCACAACCTAATTCTTCAATGATTTCATGTATCGTATGTAAAAACAAGAGTTTGAAGCAGCCTCATTCACGGAGCATTCGAGTTAACTTAAAACATGGAATAGTTTCTTTGAAGCATAAGTAAATTTTGTACAGACCTCCAGGATCACCCTCCATTTCGCAGATTTATTTCCCAGCACTCTTATTAACTGATATATTCGTATTCACTTCAGGCGCACGAAAGTCGATATACGTTTCAGTCACGCGCGATCCGCGGCAAGGTGAACTTTAAGCGTGCACCGTCCGTCAAATATTTCATCAAACCATTTGCTATCCCGGATTTGAGCGTGCTAGCACCGTCTATACAAAATTCCGTAGTAGTTTACCTCGAATGGTAACTTCCGATTTTGGGGGCTTTGTCCAGAAACGAGAGAAAGGGACAACTCATGGAGATGTTGTTTATAGAGAGGAAGGGAAACAGAGATCAAACGACTTAGCGCCGCCACCAAGGCAAAATGAAAAATGAAATACGCCATCTTTTTTATTCTTTTTTTGTCTAATTTTATGTTTAAAAAAATGTTGTTGCTCTTTAAACTTCTGAAAAAATGTGGTGCCGCTAGCATGATTTCGACTGAATGAATGAATAATTTGATTAAATTAAGTTTAAAAATTTATCTCTTTTATCCACATTTTCGTTGAAATATAAAGTAGAATTTTCCGCGTTCGCTTCAACGAAATTATTCATTAAATTCTAGTATTATTTCAAAAGTGAATTAAGATTGAAATATTTTTTAAGATATTCTTGTTCAAAACAAAAGAAAAAAAAATTGAAAAAAAAATTTTTTACATCAAATTCAAACAAATTATTCATTTCTTTTTAAGCAGATAATTTTGAACATGGATTACCGTAAAAATGTTTAAATCTTTATACTTTTAAAATGACTAGAAGTGAATGTATAATGTCACTGAATTAAATGTAAAAAAATTTTACTTTATTTTTTATGGCGAGAAAGAAACATAAAATTTTTTGAAAAATATTGGAAGTGGATGGAGCGTACATACGGTCTTCCGCCTCATAGTCCCTCCAACGCATTGGTGGTTCATTCTCATTTCCAGGTTCATTGCGATGAACCTCTTCCTCATGCTCTGGCCAAGGCTCGCACGCGGGTATTTCTACTCCGTCTTCATACGCAGGGGAGTAACCTGCAGGGCTTGATTGTGAAGCCTCTACGCGAACTATAAAATTTGAAAGACAAAAAAATTTACACTTGTGAAAAAAAGGATCACACACACACATACGTCACAATGTTTAAATAACATCACGAAAAACACCTACCTAATAGATTTCGTGCTAATTGAGCACTTCGCTCCACGAACATATTATACGCTAAGCGTAACGCACTGTTTGAAACTAACAAATGAGATATCCGGGATATCTCATTTGGATCACACGTTGCCAGTATGTTGTGGAGATATAACAGGCACTCCGCGTCCGTCAGGCGATACGCGATAGCCATCAGGCTATAAACTAAGTCTTCAACTTGGACCATGAGTTTTCAGGGGGCGGTTTGAAAATGACTAAGTACCTCTCTCAAGGCGATTGAGGGAAAACTGAATTTTCAGGCTGGAAGTGTGACTATTTAAGAACAGAAAAAGTCTACCCCTCCTACTAACCTACTTTTGTGTTTCATACCAGCCCCTGTACTTTTGAAACTTGTCCACTGCTTCTCTGGCACTGGCTAGAAAGAGGTTAAGTTCTTATGACAATGAGGCATCGGTACCTGCCTTTTCTATACTGTTTTTATGTTGGTGCCCGGTGAACTTTTGAAATTCGCTCATCGATAGTGTTTACGAGGTGGTCGAACTTTTCATAGGAAATTTTCTGTATCTCTGCCTAGTCCACATAAATTTTAGGAAACAATAATTGGACAGGGTCCTTTCAATGCTTTAGTTTACACGTTATCGTGTAGCTAAATGTTCACAACAGGTACTTCCGCTTTTACATAAACTGAATTTAGAATACAATGAGTTCGAAGACCGATTTTTTTCTTCTTGCCTTTCATGAGTAACCCTGATAAAATTTTAAATTCTTGTATTGTAACTTGCATCACAAAGCATTGTACACACGTTTGTAATAAGCACTTTCCAATTCCCACGAAAAATTTTAGTATCTTCTTTAGGATTTTTTTCAGAATTTTTTTACCGGATTTTTTCTGTAACCACCTGGTAAATTACTTTACACCACAATTGGTTAGTTTCTAAAATCATGTGCTTTTGTTATTTAACTGATTTACACACTGAATGAAACCTACTCAGTCTATGGTTTTGAACCATGTGGTCCTTTATGTGATTTTTGGAAAACGCAGATTCTTATGTGTAGTTTCAGGTATGCAGGTGTTCAATACATATTCTTTTGTGGAAATTTGGGAAAATACTGAATGTCATATGTGATTCATGGATGCAGGTGTAAGTCACATATTCTTTTGTGAAATTGTCGGAAAACAGAATTTCTGGAAAATACGGACTATCATGTGTGATTTATGGGTGCAGGTGTGGGCCACATATTCTTTTGTGAAGTTTCTGAAAAATTGGAATTTTCAGAACATACGAAGTCTCATGTGTGATTTATGAGTGCAGGTGTAGGCCACATATTCTTTTGTGAAGTTTCTAGAAGGACATATAGTCATGTCTGATTTATAGGTTGCAGGTGTTCAAAATCTTTTGTGAAATTCCTGGAAAATAAGAGCATGTGTGATTTATAGTACAAGCGTATTCTTTTGTCTGATTTTCTTGGAAAATACTAATTCTTTTGTGTGATTTACATACATAACATATTCTTTTGTGCAATTTCAATGACATGTAGGTTTCTTGTGTGGTTTATATGAAACACCCGGTCCATTGTGTAATTTCTAGGAAATACAGCATTATATTCTTTCTTCACATGTGCGACATAACGGTTATTCCCACACTCGCCACATATGGTTCTCCCCTCTCAACACAGAATGCTATCTCCGCTCCTCAAATATTTCACTTATATAAAAGCATGTGAGGAACCTCTTTGAATCAGTTGAGTTTTTATATCTGAACGAGCCACTATGTCGCAAGTTAACATCGATTCAGTAGAGGTAGAATCATCGCAAGTCTAATAAAACTGTTCCTGAAACACCAAAAATAAAAAGGATCAAACCCAAGTCAACACCTCTTAAACAAGTACTGACTAAAGCTGCTCTTAAATTTTATAATGTCATGATGTCTACAAATTGCATGAAGAGAACCACACAACAAATGATTCTGCCAACTGTTTACGGACTTAATCATTCATTTTCCAAGACTATTCTAATTGGACTAGAGGTTCAATCGGATGGAAAATTTCAATCGGTCCTTAAAATTATGAACAGTTCAGGCAGTGGAATTACCTTCGACTCGGCAACTTGGACATATCTCAAACAGCACTTGGATATAATAGAATCGTACTACTGTGTCGGTAATTCACCTTTATACCTGCAAACCATTCAACTGGGTAAATACACGCTCCTGTTTACGACCGCTCACGGGAACAAGGCCATAATTCTCCGGGAGGGCAAGGAACGCAACGACGAGACTAACAATAGACCGGACCAGGCAGAGATGGAGGCTAAGAAGAAAAAGATATATATCCCCGAAATAGTTCTTTAGAAGTCTAGTTTCGAAGGACTGAACAATGTCATTGTGTGTGTAGATGAAATGTTCAGTAGAATGCAACGAATATTGAAAAACGTAGAAGGATGTAAAGATTTTTTAATTGAAACGATTGTCAATTATTTAGTCTCTGAAAATATAAACTCACCGAATGAGGAGTTAATCCGTCAGATAATTAAGTTTAAATCTACATACTTCAAAAGTCAGGTACAAACAAAACTTGAGAAACAATTCGTCGAATTATATTTTGAAATCGTTTTTATAGAACTGACAACCATCTTAATTCCATATATTGTTGGCGAGGTTGAACTTATTCTTTCTACACGTACATAATTAAATGTATTTTGTTGGATATTCAATAAAAACAGATATGGAATTATAATTTAAAAATGTGTATATTTACTAGCTGTCACTTAAAAATAGTTTAGGATAATTTTATATTTTAATGAGTTAATTAAATATTATACATACCTTTAAGTAATTATTATTATTATTATTATTATAGATTAGCAGTTCGAACTCGAAAGTTCATTGCCTCATCTACCCGAGACCGCCACACATCTCTGTCTTGTGCATTCTCCATCCAGTTTAAGTAATCATGTCCTAGTTCTTTTAGATCATCCCTTACATTTTTCTCCCATCTGTTTCTCGGTCTGCCTAGGGGTCTCTTACCAGTCGGTCTCCCTCTTAAAACTTGCGCCACTGTTCTTTCATTGCCCATTCTTGCTACATGCCCCGCCCATCTTAATTTACGCGCTTTCATTACTCTATTAATATTTGCTGACCCGTAGAGAGCGTGCAGCTCATCATTATGCAGTTTTCTCCACTCGCCGGTCTCTTCGTCCCTTTTTGGACCATAGATTTTTCTAAGTACTTTATTCTCGAAAACTCTAAACCTATTCTCTTCTCCTTTCGTCAGCGCCCACGTTTCACACCCGTACATGACGACCGGCATTATTATTGTTTTGTAAATTCTTACTTTGATGTTTCTAGATAGCGATCGCGATTTTAGTAGCGTGTTTGCTGCATAATAGCACCCATTGCCAGCGTGTAGCCGCGCATTGATTTCCGTTTTAATCTTATTTTCGCTAGTTATAATAGACCCGAGGTATTTAAACTCGTTAACCCTTTCGAATTTCATATTTCCGGCCATTAGATCCCCGTCTTGATTACTTTCTCCGGACCTGACGACGGTCATATATTTTGTCTTCGATTCGCTAACTTCCAAGCCAATCTCTTTGGATTTTGCGATCAAGATTTCTGCATTTTTAGCTACCGTTTCTTTATCATACCCTAGTACGTCGAGATCATCCGCATATCCAAGAATTTGTATTACCCCATTGAGGGTAGCACCGGTCGGATTCGCCTGCACTTGCCTAACCACGTATTCTAAAACTAAGTTAAAAAGGACGCACGAAAGTGCATCGCCCTGTTTCAGGCCATCGCGGATCGAAAACTCTTCAGATAAACTACCGTTTACGCGTATTCTACCCTTACTGCCGCTTAAGCAAATTTCGATAAGTCTAACCAATTTTCTTGGCACACCCAAGAACTCTAGGATCCAGTACATTCGCGCGCGTATAATAGAGTCGTAAGCTTTTTTAAAATCGAAAAATAGCTGATGTACTGCTTCATTAAATTCCCATTTATTTTCTAACAGTTGTCTAATTGTAAACATTTGATCGCTTGTAGATCGGTTTCGGCGGAATCCACATTGGTAATCCCCAATGATTTCCTCGGCAAAAGGAGTTAGTCTACTTAGGATAACATTAGACAGGATCTTGTAGCACGAAGGCACAAGTGAAATTCCCCGATAGTTGTTGCAGTTAGTTTTATCGCCTTTTTTAAAGATGGAAATAATGATAGAGGTATTCCATTCTTCCGGCATGCGTTCTGTTTTCCAAACTGCGCATATCAATTTACAAATTTGCCTTGTGAGGCAAGGGCCTCCATTTTTTATCAGTTCTGACGGTAGGTCATCGATGCCCGCGGCTTTGTTATTTTTCAACTTCTTTATGGCCATTTCTATTTCTATATCAGTAGGATCGTTAATTAATAGATCAGCAGTGTGGATTTCGCCGAGATTACCTTCAACGGGGGCTTCGCGTACATTTAATAGTTTATCGAAATAATCTTTCCATAAATTCAGTCTCTCTGTCGCATCGGCTACTAGATTGCCATTTTCGTCCCTCATTACTTCCGTTCTACTTTGAAAGCCTTTCCTTATAAAATCTCGAGATATTTCTTATGTGTTTGATCGCACTTATTTTGAAAACTACTTAGTCTGGCCTTCCGACGTTTCTCAATCCAGAGTTTGCACTCTTCGTCAAACCATGGTTTGCTTTTGGTTACTTTCTTAAAACCTATCGTAAGTTTCGCGGCTGCCTTTATCGCCTTTTTCGTATTGCTCCACAGGGTTTCCGGGTCCTCCTCGTGATTATTGTTATCGTCTCTCTGTTCTTGGAGAGCGTCGAAACTATTAGAAATCTCAACTTGGTAATTTAATGTTTCTGTTGCTGTTTTGAACTTATCTATATTGAAACGAACTGTTGGCTCTGTGCGGCTTGTTTTCTTACTTAACGCTAGCCTAGATCTTAGTTTTACTATCACGAGAAAATGGTCTGAATTTAAATCCGCTCCCCTATACGATCTTATATCGAGAATGTTTGTATGACGTCTTCTGTCTATTAGAACGTGATCAATCTGATTGTGAGTATTACCATCTGGTGATGTCCAGGTGGCCTTATGTATATTTTTATGCTTGAAATATGTGCTTTTGACAACGAGGTTCTTTGAAGCTGCAAAGTTTATTACTCTGGTTCCATTATCATTACTGACGTCATGCAAACTTTCTGATCCTATTGTAGGCCTATACATTGGTTCTTTTCCAATTTTCGCGTTGAAATCCCCCAATACTATTTTTGCGTCAAACGTTGAGAACTTGTCAAAAACCTGCTCGATTGTTTCATAAAAAAGATCTTTAGTGTCTTCGTCTTTGTCCTCGGTGGGGCAGTGCACATTGATTAATACGTGTTTGCTGAAATTACCCTTTAGTACAATGTATGATAACCGGTCGTTAATGAATTGCATGTCGATAAGTGCTTGCGAAATTCTTTTATTAATAAGAAAACCAGTCCCCAGTCTTTGCCCCTTAGCTCCTCGCCAGTAGAAAGTATAGTTATCCCTAGAAATTGACGCGAAATCGCCCGACCAGCAGATTTCTTGAAGTGCTATTACGTCAGTTTTGTATTCAATTGCTATCTTAATAAGTTCGATAAATCGGCCAGTTTTTAGACTACGCGCGTTTAGAGTTCCCACCCTTAGATCTTTAACTGTAGTTTTTTGTTTTTGCAAGTTAGCCATGGTAGTTTCAAGATAATCCGCACGTTAGGATCCTATTCCGATCGTAGGTGAGTCCACTGTCCCAGGAGTGATAACCCCCATACCTCCCTAGGTCTAAGTATGGGAGCTTTCCGACTCTGACAAGGACCATGTCAACTTGTCGTCAGACACATTACAGTTTCATCCTCGTACCCTAACGTCCCCCTGCAAGGCAGCGCGCCTACTGGCATCAATACCCCTTTGGCCCTATGCAGGCGAATCATTCCACACATCCCTTGCGGGCAGTGTCATCGCTGCAGTGTCCAATGGGCAGCAGGATTTTTCCCTTACAAGATTTTTAGTTTTGGTTCGGGTATAGTTTCTAGGTGGGTACACGCGGCACCTTGGCTTGCCAGAACCCACCCATTGTGTATGAACGCGAATGGGTGGGTCCCCCCAAGCCATGGTTGTCGTGTACCTATTTTTTACCAGTGCTAGATTCACCACACCCACGACTGGCTCCTATCGGCTGTCCGCGACTGCTTATTCTTGTATTCGCAGTTAACCTTGGGGGCTGTTCAGCCTTACGGGACGTTCCTCTATCCGCAACCTGAGGACGCGCTACGTATAGCTTTGTTTAACACTCCTTTTTCAATCTAGATAGACAGAAAATAAGGATAATTAATTGTCTCCTTTCCCAAATCGTCCTTTGCTCTTGGACTAACAGGGAGGGGGTGGGGCCCCATCCCCTTTTCGAGGCGCAACATGTCCATTCATGAATCATCTCAGGTTCGCACAGGGAGGGGGTGGGGCCCCCTCCCCTTTTCCAAATTCGACACATTCATTCGATGGGAGGGGGGTGGGGCCCCCTCCCTTTTTTCCAGGTGAGAATCATCCACTCGATGGAATCATGTGTGACCCCTCCCCTTTTCCAACTCAGAATAACTCATTCGATCAATTAGTATAACCGCCATTTTGTAATTAGGCTACACCCCTAATTACCGCCATTTTGTAATTAGGTCACGCCCCCTAATGGACACCATTTTGTAATTAGGTCACGCCCCTTGACCAATTAGGGGAGGTGACCCCCCTCCCCTACCCCTCCTTTTAGGCCACGCCTCTCGACCAATCACAGCCCGCGCAATACCCCAGGGTATCTACTAAGACATTTTAAGTGATTTTAAGAAATTTCAAGGAATTGATTTTAATCTGCAGTAAATCAAATGAAGACCCTTACAATCCTTTAAAATTACTTGAAATTTTATGAAATATTTCAAAATCCCTTGGAGTTAATTAAAATCTCTTGAAATCTCTTGAACTCTCTTCAAATTCCTTCAAATTCGTTAAAATAAGTTTAAATGTATTGAAATATTGTGAAATCCTTTTTTCTCTCTCAGCATCCTTTGAAATTCCTTAAAATAGCTATATATATAGTTAAGAGTCTGTCATAAGGACAACCGGTCTCGTGCAATCTGAAGACATGGAGCGACCTAAGTACGACCGCCTTCTGCATTTCCCCCGCAAGTGTATCAGCATTTTGTTGACAGACAGGGATGCTTTTCAGGCTATGATCCGGTGAAACCTTGGCACCTCTAAGAGTGCTGATGATCAAGGCGATTACCTTAACAGAATATTCCGCGTATAACCGTTGCAACTCCCTTATAAGATCTTTATACCTTTCTTTCCTTTCATTTTCCTTGGCTATCCCGTTTTTGTCAGTTGGTGCCGAAAATTCGATAACGAACATGGTTTGTTTCTCGAAGTCAAGGAGAACTATGTCAGGCCTCGATTGCACATGAGAAGCAATTGTCGAGAATATGAAGTTCTAATATGTGCGACACTTCTCATTATCGACAATTGATTCTTTTTCCCTAGGAGCGATTAGCGGAGCAGTATTTAGGCTAATGCCGTAAAAGTGACAGATATGCTTATAAAGCACTAATGCACTATCCTTTTCGCATTCTCACCTTTGTCTTTTCAAAATCACATTGCAAATGTGCAGTTAATAATACACTTTCAATTATAAAGAGCATTATATTCACAAATAGAATTAAGAAAAAACACTAAGGTAAAACACAGCAACTCTCCTCATTTTTTTAAAATAAAGCAAACCCACTTATGAATAACTTCGATACGAAATTCACAAATTTTCCAAGATGGAGACGGGGCATACCGCTCCGTCTTCACAACAAAATGTGTTGTCTTATTGGTTAAAAGTTTAAACAATAGTTTCATTACATAAATACAAAACACAAATCTTTCTACAGGTATCAAATCAGTTTCTTACTTCTTTTATTAAATTTTCTGGTTGCACTTCCTTTACACTATTCACATATATTTTCGAGCGCTACGTAAAAAATTTTTCTATTTTTCTGAAATACATGGAACTCACGCATAAAGGAAGATGCACGGAATCTTTTTCAAACTGTTTTAAGGTATTCTTTTCTTGTATTTGGATGCATTCCGTCATTACATTATATTGCTTCGTTCTTATAATTTCAAGACGTTCTCACCTAAATTTCTAAATTCGATATGAAAGTAACTCATGAATATTCTTTAAAAAATTTGTTTTAAATTAAACAAGTCGCTATATTAATCATCATTCTAAATTATTTGTATTTCACCAGCTGTTTCTCTCGAACTGAAGTCGAAAGATACTCAAGATTTATGACATTATCATGTGCAATTTAGAGGGATCAAAACAAGTTAGAGGCTGTACTTAAATTGCGTAACGGATTATCCATATCTGCGAATACATGAAGTCATTTATGGACGACGCCTTATGTGGAACTTGGATCCGCGAGTTCAACTAGTTAATATTTTTCAAAATTTTCACCACAGAGTATGTAAGCCGCTATCTCACTCGTCCTTCTGAATTATTTGTATTTCATTAATTTTTTTCTCGCATAGAAAAGTCGCAAAAATACTTCTTATTTATGATACTATTATGTAAAATTTAAAGGTAAAAAACCCAGTGCTTGGCAGAGTGGCCACACGGCAGAAGATAAAGTTTGATGAATTAACTTTGAAATTTTTCGTGAGGAATGATCATGAGTTTTGAGGAGATCGCATAGTAAGAGAGTGCAGAGAAAGAGAGAGAGCATATACATGCTTTGCTTAGCGCCGTAGTAGTGGGGATATCGAAGAGGATTCTTTAGGGCACCTGCGAATCGCCGCACAAAAGGGAGACGCGAATAGAGAAGGAAAACCTTTAGGAAGGCATTATAGAATTTTATCTTTCCACAAAAAAGGTGGACTGGTACATCCATGCACATAGTATATCATTTGTTATTGGTTTTGAATAGGGAAATTGAAAACAAGGGCAAAATGATGAATTTAAAATTGTATATTAATGAAAATAATCCTATCCAAAAAAGTGGTGTAATGATATGTCTCGAAAACCCTGTGTTTGAGATACAAACGAGAACGTTAATTCGAACGTGAAGTTCGAGATTAATCAGGTGTAGGAAAAGAAATAATTCTGCATTTTTAGGAACAAGGATTCGTTTATTCTACCTTTTCAGATTTTAAAAAGATAGTCTTGTTAGTTCGTTCATATTAGCAGTTGAAAGAGGCACTATTAATTTAAGGAAATCACAGCAATATCAGTGTAACATTACTAGAAAAAAAACAAGTAAACAAAAAAAAGTAGATGCGTCCGTACACGGTCAAACGACTCACCAACATTTCCGCCCACTTTCATGATGAATTCACGAACGACGTGGAAGAAAATTAATAAGAAATGTGCTTTCATGAGCCTATCAAAAAAAAAATTGTTCCCCTGCGACTTATGTAGCAGCGACCAGTACGTAGATTTATCTGAAACGGAAGAAAAGCAAAGAGCCAGACTCGCAATTTGTGTCTAAATCCGAAAAAATATTAAAAATGAATAAATGTACATTGATAGAGGAATGACACGATATCATAGAGTTTAATAGTAATTTAATGATTGAAACCTTCCTCTATTTCATTACCTTTCAGAATCTTACCCTGCTTAAGTTATTTGAATTTTTAATTATAAAATACATATAATAGTTGGAATAGAAACGAAACCTATCAATTGTTTCCAACGCATTGGAGCTTCCTCTTTATTTTGTTTTGAAATTTGAATTTCAAATTTGAAATCAGCTGCTCGAAGAAAGCCTGTAGCGTAAATTTCATGGGGATAGGATCATTTTTCGTGTTTTTGCCATTATTTTCAGACTGGGTTAATACAGATTAACTTTAATTATAATGACACATTGGCTTTCGATTGAATCCATGCAAGTATATGTAACCAGCTTATAACCAAATTGTTTACTGAGTATTCATAAATCAACATTCTACTTCACCTAGGAGGTCGCAGGAGGTTCCCGATTACTCATTAACAATTAATATTTTTTAGAGGTCTCTGACGTGTAAAGTCTTATAAAATAAATCTGAGAAATAGTTCAGTTAAATTTTGCTTATTGTTGTCTCTCAGTTTAAATATGAAAATGACAGTATGCATAATCTTTTTAATTATTTTTCTTTTAAATTTAATATAGCATCTGATCAAAAATTTTGACAAATGTTTGAGATGAGGAGATTTTTGTATTGTTTAACTCTAAGAATTAGAAAAACATTAAAAATATGAATTTAGAAAATTATTATTGTTATTTTCACTCGGTATAATTGTTTACATTTGAATTTTTTTCAATTTTGGCCAACTTTTCCGGATTTGTTACCACTATGCGTCGGCGACCGTCCACGAGAGACCTCTTAACAACCATTTTGATAAATAAGTCACAATTATCTCAATTTTTCATCTCAAGATTATTGATGGAAAAAACCTCAGCTTTCTGTTCAACCTAGAATGAAGAAAATGATCGGAATTCGAGAAAATTAAATCAATTTTTTTCCTTAATGTTAGAAGAACAAATATTTAATTTCAACGATTATGATAACAAATTAACGTTCGCGACAAATCTTATATTTTTAGCTCTATAAAAATTTCCATTCGACGAATAAACATTTTGTATGACTACTTAGCAATTACGTAATATTTATTCTTGTCCTAGTTCCAGATTTAAAGAGTATAATTTGCTCTTAATTTTGTAAATCTAAAAAATTTTCATGTACAATTTACTGGATTTGGCAATGAGTTGAATGCATGATTTCGAGCGATGATTTTACTGCAAAACCCTAAAGCTTTGAAGCTGCATATTTTTAAGATCATCCAATAAAATAACTTCAACATAGGCGGATTTAGCACCATCTAAACATCTCATCTGAGCAGACTACGGTACGCAAGTTGTTTTTAAAACAGCAGTCTTGAAACCTCGGATAATGTCATCAGATTTTACCCTGGCGATTTTAGTCTCGAGGGCTGCCTCAATAGCCACTGCTTGTTCTGAGTTGAGCTTCTCTTACGGGAATACGGCAGGTACAATGGCCAGGTTCAAGTGGTTTTGAAGGGCGAGACTGAATTCACTGAATTCACCTGAATTAACGACGACAGAAGTTGCTGGCGATGTTACCTCCTTCTGGCAACAGTGCCATATTTTTTTCTCTCAGCCTTTTTTGGACCCAGCACCCTCATTAAGTTTAGTCTCGTTTAGAGACATAATTAAAGTCCTATTTCCAGCTGTACCAATCATGGTGCTTATAACCGTACAGGCCCCTTGTTGGTTTAAAAGTGATTTAACTCCTTCATCGGTTTCTATCTTCTCGAGAGGAGAAGTATTCATGGAGGGTGTCATTTCGAAAGTCGAAATTTTCGATTTTCGACGCGCTTCAAATTCGGCTTCAGAACCGTCATAAGTAGACCGTACAAAAAATCTTTGGAAATTGTGTAGGTAAAGTCTTTTTTTCATTTCATACGAGAAGAGTCTGACCGCAGAAAATGCAGAAATTTTAGGTTCTCCTCCTCGTTAAATATTTGTCCACATGAAAATGTTTTTCTCTTATAAACTAACCTCCAATAACACTACATTTTGCCTAATTTTGTGACCCGTCGAAGAAAGAACGATGTTTTAGGTGGGTACGCTTAAAAAAAGGCCCATATACATACATTAAAATAACATTATATTTTGTATCTGAATTTCATCTTAGTTGCACAAACTTCACAAATAAGTACTTCCACAGAAGAGTTTAACGTAATAAAAATTTTCCAACGTCTTACGTTTACTAACTCTGTGAACACATTTTTTTGGTAGGATCTTTTATTTTTCTCCATAATGTGTCATCAAAATATAATATTAATCATAATAGATTAGGCCACTTTAAACATTTTTGTGAATATTTCATTCTGAACGATCGCGCGTATAAGAAACAATAAAAATACGGGTAGAAGATGTTAAAATTAAAGTGCCTTAGTACCGCTAATAATATAATATTTCTCGCTGACAATACTGAACTACTCAATATTTCGAAAAATTAAAATTATAGCATTACACAAAAATGTGGTTACATAATATCTGTTGAAGTTTGCTATTCCAATTTTCTAAAAAATAAACCATGATGGGATAGCGTTCGAACAGGGTTGCACCAATATTGGGTAAAATTTGTTACAGACCTGGCCCATGATTAGTTTTTCCTTCTACACAGTATTTTCATAACAAAATATAGCCAAAAAGCGTGCAGAAATTTATATTTCACAAAAGCATTTTTCTTATTTAAAAAATAGGCACCTAACCGCTGAGTTAAGTTCATGTATATTCCTAATTGAATCGTGCATTTATTATATTTTAGCTACACGAATGTTTTGTGAACCGAATTTCTCAAAGAGCAGATGATTCAGAGGATCCTCACTCGATATTGGTGCAGTCACATCGGCATCGTTGCCATCTATGCGTATTTTAACTCTTCCAAAATTATTATTAAGGTCCGCTCGACGAGCCGTGAATGGAAACAAATATCTGTCTAGAAGTATTCCAATGACGTACTCCTGATTCTCATCCGTTGCTACTTGCCAAAATCCGGTTCGTAAACGGTAACTCTGACCAGGATGTACGTAACTTTCAAAATGTTGAATATTAAGTTGAATGGGAGGAGGATGATTTGCGGCCTTTCCTCGGGCATCTCTATTAAATGGCCAAGGTGCTTCTACAAGAGGAAAATAAAAGAAGAAAAATAATTATTGTAATAATTATTAAATTCATTTAATTATGACCGAATCCACTCAAAATCTGACAGGTAGGTATACTTCAAGTCATAGAATCTCTGCTCAATAAATATTTTGGTTTTTTAGAGGAAATTAGGCGACACATGTTTTTCCGATTCGGGGAAAAAAATTTCTGTGAAGTTACGAGTATTTTAATTTTGAAAATTGTTTTTCCAAGAAACGTCAGTTCTTTCTTTAGACCTTCATAACTTTTTACTTACTTGAGATATTGAAATTTTAATTTCAGATTGCAGTGAGGGTTACCGTCTTCTTTTGAATCAGTGGAATTGGGACGATGAAATAGGAAAAAGATAGAATAAGAAAAAGAAGGGTTCATAGTTGAAAAGGTAGAGACGGGAGGAGGGAGGTGGACCACAGTGGGCATGAATATGAAAGGAGATATGCAGGAGAAATCAGAGGAGCTAAGAAAACTGATGGAAGAACGTAAAGAAGAAATGAAGCTTATAATATGAGGAAATTTTAATACGAGAACGGGAGTTAGATGATGAAGGGATTGGCTAGGGAGCGCGGAAGAAAATCTGAAGACAAGATGCTGAATGTGGAGGGAAAGAAATTGTCGAAGAGCTTGGAGGAGATCGAATGCATTTTCTGAGACGGAAATATAGATGGGACGAGGAAGAGAATATACACGCTCATCTCAGTAGGAAAAAAGGGAACGATAATTGATTATGTGATAGTGGCCGATGAGGCAGTAGAGATGGTCAAGAATGTAGAGGTGGCGGATTATATAGATTCAAAACACTTTTTTGACACAGTGTGCGTAAAATGTGTTTTCACACACCCATATGAGTGCATAAAACGGCTTATTTTTGCGCACTTATATGCACGTTTTACGCACTCATATGGGTATGTAAAAACGAATTTTTACGCACACTGTGTCCAAAAATTTCGTATGCGACATGTCCGTATGATTTACCCACTTGTGGTGATCGCGTGCCACTCGTGCACGCGATCACCATGCGTGTGTAAAACCACAATTTACGCACATGTTGCAACTCTTTTGTGATAGTGACATTATAGGGGGAAAATACTAATAACAAAAAGGATAATAAGGAAGTAGAGGCAATAAGACCGGAAAGAAACGTTCTTCATACTTTTAGTAAAATAAACTCTATTTTGTTAATTTTAAACATTTGTAAAATTTTCCAACGGATCGCCAATTTAATTAATTGATGTATCTAAAAACGGTCAACATAACAGAGCAATGGAATTTCTCTCCTACAAAATTCAACTTTTTTATGTAGTTCGATTAGTGAAATAGTAATATTTCAGCAACTCACTAATCGAATATTAAAAAAATCACACATCTATTTTACAAAAGTTATTTAGTGAAAATACTGACAAATCGTTTAGTGATTTCCAACACTAATCAATCATTGAACTGCTCTTATCGATTGTTTTCAATTATTATTCTCAACTCATATAAAGCCTATTTAAAAGTTTCGCAATATTCCCTGTTTGAATAAAGTTGAAAATGTGACACAAACGCGTTGTTTACCAGGTGTTTATATTCGTCAGGCTATTTCTGTTACCTTCTTCTTATCATTACATACAGCCCTTAAATAAATTTATATATTCTAATTAAGAAATTAGTTGTTTTTTACTAACGAATGATTATAAATATTTCGACTAATCGAATAAGCATTTTTGCACTGATGATTAATCGCTCACTTTCCTGTTATTGAAATTAGATTTGTAGAATTTATGTTGGTGTCAGTGAAATTTTACTAATGTATAAATTTAGAGATCACTGTGCGTTTGGAGAAAATCAGTTATTTTAATTTCAAGGATTTCGAAACGAAAAATAAATCTACTGCAAGTGACTAGGCACTTAAAATTATAGATATTATTACAACTGCCAATAGGATTAGGAATAACTATTAAAATGAAATATAGAATACCAGTGACGCTGCTCATTTTTTTGAAACGCAGAAAAGCCACTTATAAAGAATTTCGTCAAAAGTGTAACTGATTAACATTCTAAAAAATGTTTCTGGATATATACTAGTCGCTATCTCATGTGTCATGATCAATTGTTTGTATTTAATTAATCTGATTCTTCCACAGTGTAGTCGAAAAAAATACTTCTGATATACGGCATTATTATGTACAACCAAAAGTAGCTACAACTTTTTTGACAAACATGATAACATTTTATCTGTTGATATGAAAAGGTATATTCATGTCATGATATTATATTGATTATAACAAGATTTGGGAAATCGAAAAGAAATAAAGAATGATCAATTACCAATTATATATAGAATCATTTATTTATTAAAAGATAAGGAATCCATTTCAATAAGAAAAGTGAATTATAGTTTTGTCGCTGACAAAAACAAATCAAACAACGCCAATTGAATTCACAAAATTGTTAGGATCTGTTAAATTGAGGTGTTTAAAAATGACTAGGGTAATCGGTACAATCATTGGTCACGTATGGAATTTTTCCAGTTTAACAATTTGAAAAAAAAACAAAGAAAAAAATACTAGATGCGTCGAACGAAATTCCAAAATACATAGATGAATAATCAATTTTATAAAGATTTAAATTACCATAGTCAAAAAACACAATCATTGGCCATGTCGACATAGTGATTAACATAGGCCAATGATTGTATGATTTGCCACTGAAATGTGGTGGAATGCAGTCATTGGCCACCTCATTGGCCACATCAGGTTATAGATTACTAAATTTTTAGGGCACAGTGGTTAGCCACTAAATCGTACAATCATTGGCCGGAGCCAAAAACTGCTTTTGACGTGATTTGCACTCATTATTCGTAATACAATCTAACAAACAATTACATACATAGTCTAAAAAAGGTTAGGCAATTTTGAATACGCTTTTGCAAAGATATTAGTGATTTTCTTTTCAGATATTGTGGCCAAGCGCTGTGTTTCCACATGATTAACGAGGACATTGATTGGCCACCCATTTATCAATATACAGAGATCATTTTAAAATTCGAATACTACTATCGTGTAGTTTTAAGCACCAAATTTAATTAAAATCCAAAAGTTTTTAGTTATATCTATCGTAACTTTTAGAAAGTGTGAACAATCATAACCTCAACAGTTTTTCTTTTAAATTCCTTGATCATTCAGCATCACTGGGTTTACTTTACTCTGGCATTTAATGGCACTACACTGCACTAACATACACTCAGAGAAATGGTTGGCTGGTACGTCCATTTTTTGTTGCTTAACGAATAGTTGGTTAGAACGTCTGTTCCGATTGACAGACCAGCCAAGTCCGTTGGACATAATGACAATTGTAAATGGTTGCGTTTTCGATGGTCACTGCAGCTGTGCAATTGTACCCTTCAACTATCGAATAGTTAGCACAGCCAACTGATTGGCCAGTGGTCCCAAACGTGGCTACCTGACCTATTGCGCTTGCGTCATAGAGACACGTTTGAGCCGTTGGCCGGTTGGCGTCGTTGGTGTCAAAATTCAGAATGGCAGAACCAACCTGACAGCCTGACAAGAGTCAAGAGATGAATTGTGTCATGTCATACTAACCTCAGAATAATTTGTCGACATACATTTTGCTAAAATGCACGTCCTCACGAATTGAGATATCGAGGTGAGAATTTGGAAAATTAAATAGAAGGCCCTAATGAACTTTTGCTTCTGGTATAGGGACGTGAGTTGTTGAAAAGAATATGTTGAAAAACCATCTTGATGTTAGTACGGCATGGTATTAACGATCTCGAGCGAAAAGAGTCGTATTCATCGTTCTTCATAAAAGTGCACAATTGTCAACAGGGACAAATGCTCGAGGATTGGAAAGAATAAAACAGCGGATTATGATATAAAATCCGTAAGAATTTTATACACAAATTTTTATTTCTCACAGGTGAATCTCATATTTGGCGTACCATTTACAACTCGTTTCCAATAAGTTTATGTAACCAGTCTGTCGCAATCCGGAATCACCTTTTAAAAATGCTGATTCAAATCATTTTTACTGTGGATTTAAACGCATCCAGTCGATTTTCTTCCTGGGCGTATTATTCATCTGAATTCCTAAAAGTAATTACTGCTAAGTACATGGGACAGGCTGCAAACAGGGTTGGTTGTCCGATCCGTCAGAAATAGGTGAGTCAGACAACACAAGAGCACGGTAACATTTTGAGCAGTTACTATGACCCAGGTAGTTGCATGAGGCAGCCATCCCGCTGCTGCACCGCACCAACTCAGTTGGCTGGCTCAACCAACACCACCGTGTCCATCAAAAGTGGCTTCCTCAGCCAACTAAGTGGATGGCGCCCCAGCAATCAAAAAAATTGGCTAAAGCAGCCAACTTACGGGTCAGGCCATCCAATCATTCCTCTGAGTGTAGCTTGAAAAATACGCTGCGGAATTTTTTGCGATTCATTCTGCACAATTTATTAGTAGTTTTATTTGTGAGTATTCTTTCATGTAAGCAGATTTAACTGAGGTGGCCAACTGGGCAATTATTGGGGCGTGGCCAAAGATTGTACCAATTATTCTAATTAGGAATAAAACTTTAGTTGAAACTTTCTCTTCCACATATTCTCAAGATTTTTTTGACATTTTTGATATATTTTGATTAATTTTGTCAACTTGATTTTCGTATCGTTATCTTGCGTTTCTTATTTAAATATTACAGTTCACGGTAACTAAAAAATGTTAGATTGCAAAATTCAAGTTCACTTACAAATTTAACTTAAAATACTATTTATTTTGAAGTGAAATTTGGATGAAAATGCGGCATGTACTCAAAATGTAGTAAAGAATCATCGGACAACAAGTTCTACGATGTTTCATCGATTTTTATAAATCAGGGCTTAATTTTTTTCATCACATTTGATTTTGTTAAGGGCATTCAAAGAAAAGCCTTACAGCAAAAAATAAAAAAATATCAGCTTCCTCATCTTCGTTAAATATTTGTGTAAATGAATATCCAGCAGAACGAAGCAAAGCTGATCTTATCTTCTCGGGTCGGTAGACTAGAAAAAAACATCCCATTGTATTAAAATCTCACAAAGTTTTATATGGCCCTAATTTTATCTTTGGTATATACAAATTTGACACATAATTTATTTCAGACGAGAGTTTAACGTATAAACATTTGATTTTACACGATTGCGTTACCAATAAACTATTTAAATATAGATACAAGATTAGAACATTAATATTGCTTAGTACCGCTTATAATGTAACATCGCTGTCAATGCTGAACTGCTAAGTAACTCAAGAAATGAAAGTTATGAAAATACAACAAAAAAAAATTATCTGTATTAAATCATATGTATTAAATTTTTTCGTATTGATTCTTTACTCTCTTAAAATGAATATGTGAAATGTCACTGGTTGAACCAGCCAAAAGTGTGTCACTGACAATCAGTGAGATTTCCCTGATTCACTCAGTGGAACTCCATCAATGGTTGAATCAGTGAGGTTCACTGGTTACCCAGTACCAGTAGTAATCTGGTCGTACGCGTTGTCTTCCGTTATCTGGTTAGGTATGACTCTTATCATTCATCACTGTTATGCTAACCATGGCCAAATTATCTTTTAAAAACCACATTTTACTCTCAAAACAATAAATGAGAGCCGGTCTGCAGTATAATAGGGTAAAAGAAATATTTCCTCGATTGGTTGCAACAAAGAAGACGGATTTCATTCTATAAATTCCAGACTCTTTAATGTGAAAATCCGTCTGGCTCAATTTCTTTTAACAGCAAGCTATTCGCAATGTCAAGGGAAGTTTTTTTATGGATTGCTACTTCCGGAAAAATTGAAAAAAATGTTGCCGTGATTTGACCGTCAAAATTGAAAGTGAAATGGTGGTATTTAGTTGAATACGGGACGGTTTTTTTAATGATGCTTTAGGAACGTATCCCACTTTTCCCACAAAACGTTATGAATTTATTACAAACAAAATTATCGCAAACACGTATTACATCAAGACGTGGTTGAGCGGTTCCGATGATGTGGAGATACCAACGAATCCATCGAGCACATTATTGACGGTTGTCCCATAATATATTAGGATGTTACTATCTAGACGGATCATTATATTCGAGCCGATCGACCCGAAACTCATTCGGAATAAACCAGGCAACCCATACAAACAAGATCCATAAGTATACCCAGCTAAGGCATGAAGTAAAGACAATATGGAGGAAGGTAAACCAAGCATCTATTCATCATATTGTGATTTCGGCTGCAGGAAATGTGCACGCAAGATGCACTGAACATCTTGAACATTTAGGAGCCAGTAAGATACTGGCAGCAGCTTAGAAGGTGTTTTTATTATACACCTGTCGCATTGTAAGAAACTCTCTAGATCATCAGTAATCAGGTGACTAAAAACCAATGGAGTGGCAGATGGTAGCTCTGAGAAAGCATCCAGAGGCGACTATTTTTACCTTCAAAGCTCTCGGCTGCTGTTTACGGACAACAGCGATAAAAGACGAACTCCAAATTGAACTATGCTCTTAGTTTTGTACCTACCACAATATCATCGCAAAATACTTCAAACATAATGTTAAATTAATTTGTAACATCCTCATCGCATCAGGCATATAACTTAGTCCATGGCTGAGGACGAAAAACTGGATTCACCTTAGAACAAGTTTGAAAAAAAATAACAATCGATTATAGCATATTTTTGAGATTAATCATGAATGACGATGACAAATAAAATAAATATGATAACCTAAGTAGTGGGCCAGGTTGGCTCAGGATTAAATAATCGTTAAAGATCTGATTCAGTAGATTTGCCGCCAATAAAACTGGCTTTTTCGAGTATTTTCTCTCATATTTGGTGACACAATATAGTATTTACACATCAACTTGTGAAGAAACGTACATATGGACAACGATATGCACACACACGAAAGTAGTGAATATTTTTCTTTGGTACATACAAATGAATCTCAGTAACATTGAAGTTCTAAAATAAAGATAGATAAATGTAATAATTAAATCATGAGCCGCTGCTAGTAGGTAATCTAAATTACCTAATGAAATTTTATTTGACATACACAAAGGAAACAAAAGTTAAAATGTTTTGCAGGTAAATTTTTGAAGGGTTAAAAATTGAACATATTTTGGCGAAAGTTTCACGAAGGTTTGGAGAATAATTCTGACATCATCTACTGCGCGGCCCTGGAGAGAAAAAATTTCCGTAGAGCATAAAATCGGCAAAAGAAAACACAAATAAAACATTTTTATTGCTTATAAATCTCCTCTAAAACAGATCAGACTATTATAAACGAACTAGAACTTATTTTATACCACTTGTCAAAAAGCAACTGGCAGCTGAAAATTGTCAGTTTGCTCCAAAGTAATAAAGTTAAACGAGCAAATATAGGGCAAAATATTATCGACGCAAGGTTAAAAACGAAAAAATATTTTTGATTCGTGTAAGGTTTCACCGACAAGGTTAATTTTTATTGCAGCGAATCTTTCACCTGGAATCGATGTAACGATCGATCGTGTATTTGTATGTAGTAGTAGTTCTCTTACGATCCGGAGGGGAAATGTCGGTGAAAATAATCCAACAGATGACACCCCGAAAACAAAAATATGTAGTTCAATATGAATAAAATTTAACTTTTAATTTAATGATTTTATTATTAATCAGAGTTTAAAAAAATTATCAATGTAGCTAAGTTTCGTACGTTTCTCTCATAATCTGACTTGCAAAAAGAAGCTGTACTCTGTTCCCCGAGAGAAGGACCTGAAGACGCGCAGGGGGGTTGTGGTTTCTCGATGGAGGAGTGTCCTTACCCTTTTTTTTACATGTAGTTCCTTCATTTCTCTTCTCATTGGTCCCTTGGTATATTTATGACTTTCTTTGGGTTTCTTTGGCAAATGTTTCGAAATATTTGTACCAGATGTTGGCCGTAAAAGAAGAGGACCTCACCGCGTGCAAGTCTCGAGTTACAGGGGACAACGGTAGCCACTTGACTTTTTCACTCAATCACTCTATGAATGACTCGACGTAGGTAAATGAAGAATTTGAACGAAGTACGATTTACGAATAGGAATTCAATCATTAAATTTTATTGAACTTGTTATTACAGTTGAAATTAAAAGCAGCAAAAGTTATATATACGCTATTGAGATTATTATGTAAATTACATTGTATTAAATATTTAGCATTAAATATATTGAATTCCATCCCCCCAATGGGAGATAAAATTAAAAAAAACATCACGTGCGTCGCCTATAATGTTGATGATGATATTGGGAATCCGATCCACTATAGCGTCGATACGGTCAGAGACATCCCAGAATTTTTTTTCTCCTGCGATTGCATGTCGCACGAAGTTACTCCACGTCTCTGGTGTGACTCGATCAACTGCTTCGTGGATTAACTTTTCAACGTCCGCTACCTGCAGGAGAAATAAATTTTCCATGAATATAATGCGTATACATTAAGTATTACATTACGTATACATTACCTTGAACGTGAAATTGTTCTTCTTCACGTATCCCTTCACCATCGACCATACGATTTCGATCGGATTCAATTCGCAATGATATGGGGGTAATCGAAGCACAGTTTTATGTGATTCTCTCGCTAATTCGTCGATGTCGTATTTATCAAATTGCGCTTTGAAAGTTTGTACTCCCAGTAGGAGTTCAGCCTTTATCATCGTAGCGTCCACCTCGTGTCCCTTTGTCTGCAACCAGTTCTGTATCTCTTCCTTCTTCCACGAGCTATTCGGGATTCTTTCCGCTTTCACCGAATGATAAGGTGCGTTATCCTTGACAATAACGCAATTGTCATCCAAATTCGGTAAAATGTCTTCGAACCACTCTCGAACTGTGTCACCATTCATCTCATCGTGGTAATCAGCAGAATTTTTCTTTGATTCAAAGCAAAACAATCCTCCTGGCACCAAACCGTTTTCGCTGTCAATGTGCAAAATTGTTAACCTTTTGCCTTTGCCAGTTGGCTTGGGTGCTCCTGTTGTCAAACCACGAAGAAAAGCATCTTTGCCCGATTTGATGGATCCATCAAACCACGCTTTGGAGGAAACGTCGCCTGCGTTCAGCCACGTTTCGTCCAAATAATATATCGTCCTACCCTCTTTGCGAAACTTTTTGATTTCCCTCAGATAGTTCCGGCGCCAAATGAGTAAATCATCTCTTTCCGTCAGCATGCTGTTGCGCTTACGTGTGGTGTATTGGAAATTTAGTTTTTTCAGCAGTCTGTACAAGGATGTCCTTTTAAAAGTTGGAAAATCATCATCTTCGTTGACTGCATGTAAAACTTTGTCCAGATTGGTCAACTCATTGTTGAAGTAGAAGGAGTGAACTTTTCTCCTTATTGCATTTCTGTCACACTCGTCCACGGTTTCTGTGAGTTGAATTCTAAATTTCTTTCTACTTGGTGATTTGATTTCACCCGTCCTTTCGTACTCTAATATTGCATTTTTTACTGTTTTTACTCAAATTCCTGTTTCTTCATTCATCGTGCGAATTGCTACAGTTTTCGATACGTCTGGATCACGCAGTTGAATGCTCTTGTACAAATTCACAATCATTTGTCTTTCCTTGCCGCGTACCACCTGAAATGCATGAAAGAAATTTTGAAGTAACTTCCAGTGATTCTATTTTTTCTCTAAAAATACGTCGATTCAATCTCGGATTCGATAAACGTCGAATCAGTGTAATCTTTTTCGAATATCTTCAACAAAAGGTATATTTTCAACAAAATGCAAGAAATTCCAGTCGAATTTTTATTTTTTAAAGGAATTTGCAACACATTTCTTCAATTCTTCATAAAAAGAATGAATTTTCAACCAAAAAAAGGACAGATTTACCACCAAATAAATGAAATTTCGACAAAGTAGTTACACTTTTCAACGAAGCGGATGAAGTTTTACGCGACAAGTATTTCGTTAAGTGAAAATCTTCTATACGACTGGTATGAAAAATACACTCTTCCTTAATACGCCTTAATGATAAGTAATTCTTTGCCAAACCAGTTTGATAGTTCGTCTCATCTCGAAAAATACAAGACTCTTCAGAAAAAGTGGAATTAATATTATCTCTGTGAATTATACAAAATCTACAGGGGTAGATTGCATTGGAAGCAATTTGACAACCCTAGTACAGAATGAACTCCTAGATTATCACCCAATACCAACGCTAAGGAAAAAAAATTGTATTTTCGCATGTGTGATGGTCGAATGTAATTCCTACTTTCTCTAAAATCTCTTGTTCTTCGATGATTCTTTTGAATACAATTTTATTTCTAAACACTTTTCGATCCAGTGTATTGAAAAAACCGACTAGAAATATGTTTTCCAATTTCGATGGGTATTCAGGAGGTAGGCAAGGAATGGAAATATATACTGAACCACATTTTGCCAAGCCTCCATGACTACCTAGCGGATTTTTAGTTTCATAATTATCGAAGAAAAGAAATATGGGTAACACGATTTTATTACCGAAATTTTTCATTTTTTCTTTCTAAAATTCTCCATGAAGAAAATTAGAAATAATTGTTGAATCCGAGTGCAGCACATCTAGATAGGCCATGGTCTTGTCAAAGATGTGAGGAAGTTGGAAAAATCGGCTTAAAACACGGTGGGGTGATACAAAGGCAACGTAAACCGGAACTTGATCAAGAACTTGTACCCCGTCCTGCTCCGTAAATACATCTCTTTCCCCAAATTTTTCATGTTCAGGGGGAATATAGTTTCCAGAATTTTGAAAATTTTTAAAGCGTAAATATTCAGAATGCAATCCGTCAAAAGGGTTTTTTTAACTTTGAAAACATAGACTTAATATTTAAGATGTTTTTCTCAGATTCACCCAATTCTTCAAAGCGATTTATTATATGGACTTCAAATAAGTTAATTGCTCTTCCGTTCGTCAAAGCCAAGCAATCTTGCATGATATTTTGAACTCTTTTCCTGGCTATGTCACTGTAGCTATACAGGGACGAAAAAAAAGAAAAACATCTGACTTCAAATGACTTAAGAAAGCCACCCAAGGAATCGTCAAAGTTTCCCAAGAATAAATATCTGATGCATTTACCGACAAATTTGATGCAAAATCATCAATGTCATCAAAAATAACATCCTCTGTTTCATCAGGGTCAACGTTTACATCTACGAACGAACTATCCTACGCATCGTTTGCGAAACTTAAAATAGGACATAAATCTTTACTTACATCCTCGAAATTCGTTTGCAGTATGCCCTCAGATTGTAAAGAAGGAGAGGTAGAAGAACCAGGGAGAACAGTATCGTTTTTTAACATCATTATGTTTTTTTGCGATGTTTCATAAAGGAATTGCAAGTGGAATATACGCGATCGCATGCTCCTGCACATTTGAATACATTCGAGTTAACGTGCGTTGATCGAATGTGCCGCAACAATTCTTTGTTACTCGCTATTTCCGCGTTACAGAATGAACATGGATTCATTTCCTTTCCCGAAAATTATAAAATGAAAACTATAAAATTTGTTCGTACTGAAATTATTTAATGTTTTCTTTAGTTTTCCCTATTTATAATTTCCGGCATACCTTCTTCAATTTCGATTATCAAAATATCTGACTGAACTCCTGCCTTTTTATCTACGTCGATTTTATAGACTAATTTTTGAAATATCAGCCAGACTCCATACGCTGAAATTGGGTACTGGATATCCATAGCGTAAAATATTTTAAAAGCTACATCGACGGCATCAGTAGGTGAGTTCACGCGATATATTTTGTTGTCAACAACTACGTAAACAACTTCCAACTTCAGGATAGTTCCGACGAAGAGAATAACGGGCTGCAACCGATGTCCTTCTTCGTAGAGCCTCTTCCTCTTACTTTCAAGAACTTCATCTACCGTCGAGGCATTCCGCAAAATAAAACAGTTCACTGTAGTATATTGTATTACTTCTACATAAAAGAAATTATAATTTTCTAACCATAATTTGCCACAGCTTTTATAGTAAAAATTATGTCAAATTAAAGTCCGTGAAAAAAATGTATGTCAAATCGTAATTTGAAAGTATAAAAATAATGTCAAATCATAAATCGGAATAATAAAAATTAAAACAAAAATTAAGTCAGGTGAATGAAAATAAGAGCAAATCGCTATTCCGTCAAATGATCTTAGGTAGAATAAGTATTAAGGAAAATAGAATTTCGGGAATATTCATGCCCCTCAAAATCGTTAGAGTTAAATAATAGGCTTACCTGGACATGTAAAATGAAACCTTCCTGGATTTCTTGATCGGCAAATTTCCTGTTCTTTTCTAGAACTGAAACAGCTACAGCAACACCCGCATTCGATTTTCGTTTTTCTTGATTCTTTCCGTATTTCATCTGCGTGGACTTTATCATCTTTGACAACAAAAATAATGCCACTGCATCTTGACAATCTACCGGAAAAATATTTGTCAGTAGATTTTTCGCGGTTTATACTTACGAGTTTCTGTACACTTCGGTACTTCATATTGAGCCTTGCTTTTTAAATGAGCATTCCATTTGAACGCACAACTTTTTTCACGTTGATGAATGCATTCCATAGTTTTTCCGACGCATTTAAACTGATTTCATTCGAATTCTTGTGCGGAATAAAGTAAACATCCACCTTTTCATGAAATATCTCGCTTATTTAGATCGATAACTGTTTTAATTTATCAGTTTTTATTCTGATATATAGAAAAACTGAGTAATGTTTGGAAAAAAGATTTTAAAATGACATTACCAAAAATTTAATTAAATCTTACTTGAACTCTTCTAGGGCAAGACCAAATGTTGCAATGCAATTGTCCCGTTCTCTAATAATAATCTTCCTCGTCAATTCATTCCTATTGGAGCTTGTTAAAACTTATTATTTAGATATTGCTTCAATATAATTTGCCAATCGCCATCACACACTTTGTAAAGGGCTTCGCGGTTATACTTGCAAGAGTAAGTTCCTTGGCTTAGGTTAGACCTGCCCAACTCGGGGAAATTCCCTTCGAGAACACATGTTCCGCGTCCCCTACTCTTTCTCCTAGACAGCGAGAGAGGTGGTAGACGCATGCGCGTGGTAGACGCGTACGTCACAGAGGAGAGATTCTCGTAAGCGTTTACCACCACTCCCGCTCTCTAGGAGAAAGAGTGGGGCACGCGGAACATGTGTTCCCGAAGGGATTTTCTTCGAGTTGGGAAGGTCTGGCCTAGATTGCCTAACTACATTAGGAGTTTCGAAAATATTATCTATATTCAGAATTGAGTTCGAAGTTTCGTTTTCATTTGCCTGTCCGCTCGAAGGTGTCGCATTCCCATTTTCTACTGCAGATTTAACTGCGTCAGGCTTCAAATTGTAATTCACGCTTGACTTGGAGGGTCCAGCATGATGGAAAGGGAGAGGATAAGCACTTGCTAGAAATTTGCAATAGATTTTAAACCTCCGAATTTAAATTCAAAATGTTAAAAATAGGTCTCTAATTTGAAATGTTAGGGAACAAACTATTTGCTATTTTACCTTATTAACACTTGACGCCAAAAGGTTGCAAATTTTTCCCTAGTACAACTTTCAGTCAAAAATAATATCCTGTATCACTTTACGAGTTTTTATTTTTACTTTCACACCAAACAGGAATATTATAAGATCTTGCAGAAAATTAAATTACCTGCACTTCTATGAGATTGATCCTCTCCGTTTAGAAGTATTTGACTTTGTTGATAAAGATATAAGGATTCACTATTCTGTAATTTAAAAAAAAAAATTCTTAACCAGGCAGACTTAATCGAAGAAATATATTCTCTACTAGTTGTCTACCGTACCGTCCAGGTTTATAGAGACGGCAATTTTTCATTTCAACCAAAATGTTCATAATTTTCATAATAAGAGGTAAATATTTTCTGTACATTTATCAGAAAACGTATAAAAAATCTATAAAAAGTAAAAGTATACCTATATAAGGCTTGAAAGTTCCACACTTTTTTACTTTTTTGATACTTTTTTCAGCAAAACTACTTTTGCTACTTTTTTTAGTAAAGCGATATGAATTTTACAAAAATCAATTTGCAAGTAAGTAGTAAAATTTTCAAACAATTTTCAAGACAGATTAATTTCCAAACTTCAATCCTTTAATCTTTCAGGAAGACGATTGATTTTCTATCAAAACAAGACGACTTTCCTCAAAATACATGAATTTTCAACAAGAACCTATTATTAAATTTATCTTTTCCAGATGAAATGTCAAGTATTTTGTAGAAAATTCGTCTTTTCTGGTAAGAAATGAATTTGAGATTTAATTTTCAAGAACGAAAAGGAATTTTTACCAAATAGTTCAATTTTCAACCAAAGGTGTGAATTTTTAAGAAACAAGTTAGTTTTCAACCTAATAATTGAATTTTCTTCCAAACTGTTGGGATTTCAAGTCAAAAAGATGAATTCCATACAAAAACGTGGAATTCTCGACCCACAAATATGAATTTTCAACTAAAATGATAAATCTTCAACCAACTAAAAGATTAATTTTTTTAATCAGTTTAACTTCACACTAAGTACTTGATTTTCCAACTGAAAACAAAAATTCTGAACAAAATATGTAATAGTTGATATATCAACCAAAAAAGACAAATTTTCAACAAATTAGTTGAATCCTCAACCAAAACAATTTAATTCACAACCAAACAGTCGCATTTTCAACCGAAAAGGATCAATCTCGCAGAAAAATTATTGGTTTTCTATCAAAAAAAGACGACTTTCCTCAAAATACATGAATTTTCAACAAGAAATTATTTTTCAATTTATCTTGCCAGAGGAAAAGTCAAGTATTTTGTCGAAAATTCTTCTTTTCTGGTCGGAAATGAATTTAAAATTAAATTTTCAAGAAAAAAAAGGAATTTTTACCAAATAGTTCTATTTCCACCGAAGGTGTGAATTTTTAAGAAACGAGTTAATTTTCAACCTGATAATTAAATTTTCTACCAAATTGTTGGGATTTCAAGTCAAAAAGATGAATTTTGTACGAAAAAGTGGAATTCTCGACCCACAAATATGAATCTTCAACTAAAATGATAAATCTTGAACCAACTAAAAGATTAATTTTTTTAATCAGTCTAACTTTACACTAAGTACTTGATTTTCCAACTGAAACCACAAATTCTGAACGAAATATGTAATAGTTGATATATCAACACAAAAAGACGAATTTCCAACAAATTAGTTCAATCCTCAACCAAAACAATGTAATTTCCAACCAAGCAGTCGCATTTTCAACCAAAAAGGCTGAATCAATTTGAAACTAAGGACAACGTTCACTATTATTATAAAATTTCGAGAAAAAGCGTGGTTACTGTGTTTTGAAAATTGCACAATTGATTCGGCGTCGACGTGTTCTGATACATCTTGATAACGTAGAAACTGAAAAACACTTAATGCAAAAACTGCAAATCACAATGAACAGTACTGACCTGAGTCTTGAACTTTGTCAACTTTACTCTGACTTGTCTTAACAGTGCGAAGGATGAATTTAAACTAACCCTGCTAGAAATTTCAAATGCAATCATAAGTCACATTACCCCCAAAAATGTTTCCTTAACCATTACCAATCAAAAGAGTGGAAATGGGAGAGCATTGGAATAAGGAATAATAAAAGAAAATTCAAATGAACTCCATACATCCAGGACTTTGCAAAAGGTAAAAGTAATTAAGCTTCGGCTTCGGATGGAGTAGCCCTCGGAGTAGCCATTGTCCTGTAGCACCGCCTAGGCGAGCCATATTTGTCCTGGGCGATTACCAAACGAGCGCAAGCTACCTGGGTTACCTTCCCCTTCCAGTGGGTCCCTTACCCCTCACACCTCTCTCGGCGCGCTTAGTCGTCGGGTCTCCCGGAACGCGGGGTCTATTGTCGCTAATGACCCTAAAGCACCTCCGATTACCGTTCTAATTTATGAACTCATGTAAGAGATTCAATTAAGCCAGGAAAGCGGAAATGAAGTTGCTGGGACTTAAAAGTGGAAATAAGATTCTGAAAGGGTACCAATGTGCGGATATTTGGTATCACGTGGGTTAAACGAAATCTCAGTTTGACAGTTGATTCGTTTCGGTGTGACAGTGAGTCAGTAATACTTAAACGTGTATCGAGAAAGGGATTGCTAGTATTTGATGAACTACATAAGTGGTAAACATGGGTAGTGATGCCGTGATGGAGTGCAGCACGAGGTCGTTCTTCCTAACCACTTTCCTCGTGGGTGCATTTCTTTCCATCGTCCTGCTGTTCCAGACTTCCGAAGCGACCCGTAAGTCGATATTTCTTGCCGACATTCCTGAAAATCGATAACTTCTTCATTGAAAAAGTCATCCAGTTAGATCGAAATTTCTGCCATTAGTAAGAAGATTAAGGGAAATGAGAAAGCGAGTTACTTAAGTAGACTCATCATGTTTAAAACGTACATTAGAGAATATTGATGAAAGATATCAATCAACTGATGGGAAGGGGTAGGATGAATATTATTAATTTAGTTTTATTGCATCCTTATGCACTAGCAGGTTTTGAACGAACAAGAAAACATTCCATCTTATGAAGTATTTGGTGGCCCTTAAAAGGGCCAATGTTTTTGAAGATGTAAGAAAAATAAAACATTCTAATTGTGGATTTGTGTAATTTCGTCTTGTGATGTCTGTTATTTAAGCTCTAGCGAGATAATAGAAGCACACTGATTCGACAAACTGAAGGCGAGAAATAATATTTGCATCGTAATTCATTATCATACTTTCGACTGCTATACGTTTGTTCTTCGAATGGGACTTCTGATGTCGATAAAGAGAATCAATACTATTGCATTTGAAATTGGTATAAACTTGGACTTTGAGCAAAACTTCAACTGCTTTGAAAATGTTTGGATGTGAGTGATAAAAAGAATTGTTGTAATCAGAATGGAGCGATTCACACGCATTCGTTGATCTGGTCAAATCTGCGCTTTTCGCAGCCCAGATTCTTGGTGGAAATGAAGATGAGTCGCTTATGTAAGTGTTTACTAAATATTGGCTGAACGCTAGTAGTCTATCATCCAAGGGCATAATGGGTAATAAGTCATAAGCAAAACAGTTTTTGACTTCTGAAGCGTCTAAAAATATTAAACCGTAGCAATAACGTAACCATTTTCCGATTTCAGAACTTTTGTCCCTATATTCTTTTGTGAGACCGAATTTTTGAATTTTTCTGTACCAAGCTTGAGAAAGGTGAAATTGACAACCGATTACTTGAACATTGGGCCAAAATCTTATCGCGGCGTTGAGAATTGCTTTCTCGAAATCAATAATTATTTTTTTTTTTTATTTAGAGTAAAACCTTTCTCCGTGCAAAGTCTAGACAGTTCCGCAAAACATTTCTCTTATGTTTCTTGACATTTGTCTTTTAGTAGACAAAAAGGTAGAGGAATGTAATGACCGTTGAAATAGCCGTGTAAAGTGAATATCTGCGTGAAGGAAGGAGGACAATAATAAAACGTTCCGTCCAAATATAAACTTTCTGATGCTGCTAAAAACTTTAAATTTTGTTCGGTCGCGAAAATGATTATATTTGAATTTTCATCGTTAACTTGAATGAAGTCTTCTTCGAATATTCTTCTAGGGTTCAAATCACCAATTTTCTTGTGAGTTTCATTCAAATTCTGAGGCAATGAAGGGTATAATTTTCTACGAGCCCGATAAAGTATTTTTTTCAACCGGTAACAATCTTCAATTTTCAATCCCTGATGTTCTTTTCCTATACATGAGTTTAGCACTTTAGAGGTCTTTCGCAAGGTTTTTCAACAGCTTTGCGTTTCACGCTCGCGGACAAAGAGAGTAATAATAATTTGTGATCTGATTCAGGAGGATGATTAGGCGGTAAATTGCTTTGGGCCATATTAATAGTTCGCGGAGATCCAACCGAAACACGCAAATGAGCTTTACAATTCTTTTTACAACATCTCCACCTCTCTTCACCAGAAGCCAAAGTTCTATCAAAACAAAATTTACATTTGTCTACTGTCTACAATTATAAGTGTCTTACCTAGCTGAGATGTCGCCTCTGTGACGGTGGGAACATTGGTAGAAGTCAGCTTCCAAAAAAGAATTGAAATATTCACGAACGTCTCAAATGACTGACCAGAAGTGAATGAGAAAATAGAAAAGCATCAGCTCATTTAAAGGAAATTTGGGCTCCATCTCAAATTTCTATAATATTCATAATAATGAAGCGCTTAACTCTTCTGATCTGAAGGTATTTATTTATGACTACGTTATTCATAACGTTCAATCCAAATTTCTGTCTGAGAATAGAAATACTCCGAATCTACATATTTTCACGATTGAATGAGGGAATGTTGATATCTATTTTTTGCCCGTCGATGAGAAATGACACATCCCTGGACTCGTGAAATCCTATACATTCCCAAAAAATGACTTCTAAATAGCTTCCATAAGTTATTCTTAAATTTTTAATGAATAAATTGGAACGGTAATCGGAGGCCATTTCGGGTCATTAGCGGCAATAGACCCCGCGCTCCGGGAAACCCGACGATTGAGCGCGCCGAGAGGGGTAATTAGTATGCGTGAGGAGTAAGGGTCCCCTGGAAGGGGAAGGTAATCCAGGTAGCTTGCGCTCGTTTGGGCTGTACCCTTTGTCCTAATGCTAAGGGCAGTTGATATTTTAGATCAGATAATGACTATTCCATGAATCTATGAAATTTTATGACCTAAGTGAACAGCTGCTGCGTACACAGGCTGACCGGAGGGCTGACCGACCCTTACTAGAACGGGCCCTTTGTCCGTAAGTATAGGGAAAGAATACGAAACAACAAAAATCTTTTAATTTGCAATTAGTGATTTGAAAATAATATACTCGAAATCCACGCATATTTCCGACTACAAGGATATGGAAATTGGCTGAAAAAGTTAAAAATTTCAAAAGCAATTGATACTCTTGTTCCTTAAATTTAAGTACAGGGTGACCGTTTTAATCAAGGAAACAAATTACGGGTCATTTTCAGGTTCGCAAAATTTTTTTATGGTCATTGAAATTAAAAAGTTAGAGCTCTTAAAGCTCAAAGTTTTGTTTTCAGGTAATAAAAACTGAACTGGAAATATTAAGGCACTCAAAGTGGAACCCCTTCAAATTTCACACTTTTAAAATTTAAGCTTCGAAATGTTTAATTCCAATATTTTTATTTACATTTTTCATAATTTACACGTATAATGTAAAAGCTTTAAACGCTTTTCAATCGGTCAATTTTAAATTAAATGCCTACGATACGTTATCATTTTCAATTCTCTAAATATTGAAGAATGAATGAACAAATTTGTAAGTCGGGAAAATCATATTATTTTAAGTAATTTCAAATTGGAAACATTATAAATTAAACGATTAAATTTTTCTTCAACTGAACACTTTTTAAATTAAAAGTTAAATTATTTTAATTTGAGGTCGTTTCAAATTAATAATTGTATAATTGTTATTTATAAAATACATAAGTGTAAAACTTAGGTAAATAAAAATTGAACACTCACACTTACAAATTAAACGTTTTTTTAATGGAAAGATCAAAATCGTAACGTTCAAAGTTTAATTTTAACACTCTGAAATCATAACAATTCAGGGCTTTCTATTTTCAAACAATTTAGTTTTAAATTGTTTGGTTTTAAATATTTTATTTAAAATTGCTAATTTTTAATGAACAATCAAATATTGCTAAATATTACAAAATTATTCTTTTTTAAATTAACAAAATACAAATTGAATGGGTTAAAAATGGAATATTTGAGACTGAAACAATATTTGAATAGGATTTTAAATTGAACAAAAGCTTTTAATTATGAATCTATTAATTTGAAATTATTTTAATATTGAAAATAGTTTATGAAATTTCAATCGAACGTTTACATTTGTTTAACTACTAAGGCTTTCGAATTAAAACGCAGTTCTATTTTTAATGTTAAAATTCTTATATATATATATATATATATATATATATAGTTAAAAGTTTGTCATAAGGACAACCGCAGGATTTCGCCGGGAGCGGGTGCTAATCTGAAAAATTGCACCCGCTCCCAGCGAAATCGCGGTAAAATTTCAGCTGTAACCACGTCTCACGACCGTGAGATAGGTGGTTACAGTCTGCGACGAACTCAATACGATGGTCCGGCAAAAGTCTCGTGCACCCTGAGGACACGGAGCGACCCAAGGACGACCGCCTTCTGCATTTTCCCCGCAAGTGTCTCAGCATTTTTTTGACACGCAGGGATGCTTTTCAGGCTATTAACCAGTGAAACCTTGGCACTTCCAAGAGCGCCGATGATCAAGACGATTAGCTTAACATTTTTTTTTTTTTTTTTTTTTTTTTTTTTTTTTTTTTTTTTTTTTTTTCTCTCTTTCTTTTCTTTCTCCTTGGCTGTGACGTTTTTGTCAGCTGGTGCCGAAATTTCGATAACGAACATGGTTCGTTTCTCGAAGTATATATATATATATATATATATATATATATATATATATATATATATAATTCTTAAATAACAAGTGAACACTTTTTATTCGTAGAAAAAATTCGAGTAAATTTAAGAGATATTTAGATGTTTTGAAAAGATTCAAATTAATTTAAAGCTTGAAATAATTTCAAATAATTTAAACAAAGTATGTATATCCGACAAAATCCGGTTATTCGTATCGAAATTTCGGTGCAAATAGCGACGGCCTAATTTTAAACAAAACGTAGATTTTTGCAGATTTCGAAGAGAATATTTTTGAAAAATTTATAAAGATTTCCAAACCTATCTAAGTAGAATCTGGAAGATTTGGAGGAAATGTTTTCAATTTAGCAGCACTTTTTAAAAATTTTAGGAAAAATTCAAATCATTTTGAAAGATATTTAGAAGTTCTGAAAAAATTTCAAAAATAATTTAAGATTTGAAAAAATTCAAAACAACATGTAGGTTTTTAAAGATTTTGAAATAAAATTTTAAAACCATTTAAGTATTTTAAAACTATTTAAAATGAAAATAATTTCAATTTTGAATTATGAAGTGAAAATTTAGTTTACAATTATTTTTAATCGTACAATTTTTCATATTTCTAGCTTAAAATTGCCTCAAATAAAATAATTATGCAAATTTTCAAATTAATTGATGGATTCCGTAATTTAGAGCACTGAAAATGATAACGTGTATTTATATTTATGGAACTGAATTTGAATCTTTGAACTCTACAATTTATAAACATTAAAAATTCAAAATGTTGCAGTTCAACTGCATTTAATTTAAAATTATTTATTTGAAAAGTGTTAGTATCTTCTATTTTAGACGTGTGCATTTTTGGATCAAAAAACTTTAAACTTCAATTTTGAAAGTTCAAAATTCCAGAGTTCCACTTTAAATTATTTAATTTGCAGTAAATGTTTTACTACTTCAAATGGAAAAATGTTTAGCCTTAGAGTTTAAATTTGTTTATTTCACTGACCGTGGAAAATGTTTACGAACCGTGGGAGAAACAGGGAAATGACCAGTCATTTTTTTCGAATAAAACTGCTACCCTGTATTACGAACAAGACGACTTTTGAGAAAAATTCAAAGACGCACTAGGCTATATTTTTTTCGAAATATTTTTGTACGTTTCTCGCAAACTAATCGTTTTTTTTAAATAATTCTCAAATCTCTGCAATGTTTGTCAATTCAAAAGTCAGACTACCTGATCAGAGCGCCGTCTGTTGGATTAGTTTCACCGTCATTTCCGCTCCGGATCGTAAAAGAACAGAAAAGTGTGACTATGCTTGGGGCTGCTCACAAACATAACAAAATCGCTGTATTTCATACAAATGTTGTAAAAAAACATGTGCAGTCGTTAACAACACTCTTCCTTCTCTTAAGGCGCAACAATATACTATGTATAACCGCTTTTTAGACTGATAACTTCCTGCACGCTATACATGCCATGTAAAGCGAAAGTTCCATGCCTGTTTAAAAAAAAAACTTAGTTCTTCAGCATCATTTTTATTTATCTCCATAATATATTATCAAAATATAATGAAAACAGCAATATTTTTAGGCCCTATTGAACATGTTCTTTACATTTAATTTTGCGTCATTGCCTGCACGATAAACAATAAAAATACTACTAGTATATTATAAATGTAAGGTATGTTAGTACCGTTTGTAATCTAATATCTCTTAATAATCTTGGACAGCTGAAAGTAATTCAAGAATTTAAAACGAAAAGAATACACAAAAATTTAGATAAATCATATGCACTAATTGTTGTTTTCCTGATTCTTGGACAAATCGAAGAAGCTAGGTCAGGATTAAACCACGACTGGGTTAAAGTTGGCACCGACCTGGGCCAGAATTAGTTTCTTATTGCATACAGTATATTTTTACAACGAATTGTACCCAAAATGCGTGCATGCCTCTAGACTTGACAAAAATGTTATTTTTTATATAGTATATCAAATGGGCCACCTGTAGTCCCTACAATTCACAGTCATGTCGATACTACCACGTACACTCCTTAGCTGCTTTCTTCACTTACTATGGCAGGACGAACCTGTCCTTCGAATTCATTGAAGAACACATGATTCAAAGGATCCTAAATTGATATGGGTACGTATTTTTCGGCATCGTTTATATGTATGCGTACTTTAACTCTTTCATAGGTACTAGGATGATCCGCTCTTGGTGCCATTAATGGACACAAATGTATAAATATGATTACTCCAATGACGTACTCGCGTTTCTTATCTATTGCTACATCGTAAACGGCTGCTGGTAAGCGGTATACTTGACGGGGTAGTAAGTAACTTAAGAAATGATGAACATGAAGTTGAATTGGAAGAGGATGCACTGCAGCTGCTTTATGTGCCCAAGCTGATTCTGCAAGAAGAAAGTGTAAGCAAGAAATTGATTATTGTTTTCATTATAAAAGCAAGTTAATAAATCATATTTTTTATTTTACAAACGAATTACAATTCATGAAAGAAAGTAAAAATGAGTCCGAGAAGAGGTATCTTCAAGAAAGAGGTACCGTTTCAGTTTCCTTGGCTGTTTCTGGAGCAATAACTTTTAACTATACGTTATTCTAATGAAGGTGACATCACAGAAAAAACAGAAGATAAACTTTACATCGATTTCCGTTGAACGATTCGCTGCAACAAAAATTAACCTTGTCGAATAAACTTTTCACGAAACTGAGATAATTCCGTGTTTTTAAACTGTCTCGGAATAATTTGTCAGCGAAAGAGCGTCTTCTGCTATGTAGTTGACAGCAGGGCAAAGAACAGTGAAGTATGGATGAAATTGGTCTGGAAATCAGGACACCAGATTTTTAAAAACATTGCACTTATTACCATTTCATTTTAAAAATAATTGCACTTGTCGCGGACGAATAGTTATATATTTTTCATGACTGTCAATAAAGCACTCGACAACATTCGAAAAAGTTGCCATATTTACTATGATCTTAACCATAATTCACAAGTTATGAGATAAGAATTTCCGTTTTGAAAGTTTCGAGATCCGTCAGTATTGCAGTTTAATATAAAAGCCTTTTTACGGAGTAAAATTTTGAAGCTAAAAGATGATTTCTGAACAACTACAACTCCTATCGACCTCATTTCATGCTTCAAATTTTCATTATTTAACAAGTTAATTTTCAAACAGAAAAAACAGGAAAAAATTTTCCTTCTTCATTTTTCGAAAATTCAGAAAAACAATTTTTTGAACTCAGAAGTTTTGCTACATATGAGGGCACCCTGAATCGTAAAATTTTATTTCAAAAAGTTATTAAATAAATATGTATCAAAAATATTGAATGTAAATTGAAAATCTTAATTTTGTACTGTAGATAACATTTTATATTAAGATAATATTGATGGAAATTTAAGTATATTCTATCAGTTATTTCAGGTTGAAAAATCAAAGATGTCTGCAAGCTGAGGGATAAACAATAATACCAATTGCATTGGGACAAAACTTAATTTTGTTCAAAACTCAGAAAAAAAATGGTTTCTCACCATAAGTGTATTTGGACATTATTCTTTATTTTCTAAAAACTATTCAATTAAATTATAAAATCCATAAAAAATGTGTAATGATTTGATTATTTAATTAAATAGCTTTCTCGAAATGAAAAATAATATCCAAATACACTTATGGTGAAAAATCGGGAAGACTGAAAAATTCTCGAGACTGTAAAATTCCTGAATTAGAAAATCCCCGAATAATAAAATTGCCGAATAGGAAAATTCCATAGTAATAAAATTCCCGGACAGTTTATAATATTACCGAAATTAAAAATTCCCTTCAGTTTATGATATTACCGAATTGGAAAATTCCCGACATAAAATTGCCGAATTCCAGAATATCCAAACTAGAAAATTCCCCATTTATAAAATTCCCGAATTTAGACAAATGAAAAATTTTTTTCATGAATATTATTTTTTTATTAAAAATACAATAGTCAAATATTTTTATAAAAAAAATCGTAATGTTTAAAGTTTCTAAAATTACTGCTTGAATCTTAAATAACAATTATTGAAAAAATATATTTTTGGATAAAAATTTTTGGACGATTGAAAAATCCTAAAAAATAAAATTCATGACTCTGTCAAATTCCCGAATAATAAAATTTTCGAATATGTAATAAACTTCGCGAATTGGAAAATTCCTGAATAAAAAATTCCTGAATTATAAGATATCCGAACTGGAAAATTCCTGAATTATAAAACTCCCGAAAGAATGGGAAAAAATTGTTTTTCAATCAAATTATTTATTTATTAAAAATACAATCGTCAAATATTTTTATTAAAAAAAAATATTTTTTCCTGATCAAAGTTTCTAAAATTATTGTTTGAATTAAAAATAACAATTATTACAAAAAATATATTTTTGGATGAAAATTTTTGGACGAATGAAAAATCCTAAAAAATAAAATTCATGCCACTGTCAAATTCCCGAAAAATAAAATTTTCGATTATGGAATGAAATTCCCGAATAAAAAATTTCCGAACAGTTCATGATATGACTGAAATGGAATATTCCCGACAGTTTATAATATTACCGAATTTTAAAATTCCCGATAGAAAATTGCCGAATTATAAAATATCCGAACTGGAAAATTCTTGAATTATAAAACTCCCGAAACAATAAAAAAAATTGTTTTTCAATGAATATTATTTATTTATTAAAAATACAATCATCAAATATTAAAAAAAAAAGTTTCCTGTTTAAAGTTTCTAAAATTATTGTTTGAATTCAAAATAACAATTATTGAACAAATATATTTTTGGATGAAAATTTTTGGACGACTGAAAAATCCTAAAATAAAATTCCCGAATAATAAAATTCCCAAATAATGAAATTTCCGAATAAAAAATTCCCGAACAGTTTATGATATTACAGAAATGCAAAATTCCCGACAGTCTAAAATATTACCGAAACAATACAAAAAATTGTTTTTCAATCAATATTATTTACTATTTAAAAATAAAATAATCAAATATTTTTATACAAAAAAAAACATTTTTCTTGTTCAAAGTTTGTAAAATTATTGTTTGAATTAAGAATAACAATACTTGAAGACAATTTTCACCCAGAAATATTTTAGAAACTTTAAACATTAAAAATAATTTTTTTCTTGGTAAAATTTTTTGATTATTATATATTTTCAAATTCGGGAATTTTCTAGTTCGGATATTTTATAACTTGGCAACTTTCTGTCGGGAAATTTTTAATTCGGTAATATTATAAACTGTTGGGAATTATCCATTTCGGTAATATCATGACCTGTTCGAAAATTTTTTAATCGGGAATTTTCCAATTCGGGAATTTCATTATTCGGGAATTTTATTACATATTCGAAAATTGTATTATTCGGGAATTTGACAGAGTTGGGAATTTTATTTTCCAGGACTTTTCAGTCCTCCAAATTTTTATTTCAAATATTGTTATTTTAAATTCCAACAATAATTTTAGAAACTTTAAACATTAAATATTTTCCTTAATAGAAATATTTGATTATTGTGTTCTTAATAAATAAATAATATTCATTTGAAAAAAATTAATTATTTAAATTGGGAAATTTTCTAATTCAGATATTTCATAATTCGGCAACTTTCTGTAGGGAATTTTCAAATTCGGTAATGTTATTAACTGCCAGGAATTTTCAAATTTGGTAATATTATTAACTGTTCGGAAATTTTATTAATCGCGAATTTTCCAGCTCGGAAATTTTACAGTGTCGAGAATTTTATTTTCGCGATTTTTCAGTCGGTCCGAAAAAATCATTTTTGTCCAAGCTGTAAAAAAAACCTTTTGGCTGCAAAAACTTTCGCCAGGGTACATGTCTCACTGCAGATTCAAAATCAAGTAGTTAATTTCTGTTAGCCTAATAGCAGCAAATTTCTGTCAGCCTAAGGGCGGCAAATACCTAGATCCACCACTGAATGTTCCAACTTCAAAATTAATTCGATTCCTATTTTTCGTTTTGTTCCTAACCTACAATACCGACTGTGGCAGAAAGTATCACGATAAAATCTTTCAAGATCGGTTACCATCTTATGAACTACATAAGCCATGGAGTAATCTTTAAAGATGGTGATGATGGTTGTTGTTGTGTCAAGTTCTTTATTTTTACATTCACGAAAAATACGTTTTGATTCGTCCGCGAAAAGTCTAATTATTTTAAAAATAACAATTAGGTAAGCAAAAAGTTGTTTTAAATCTGGTGTCCTGATCTATAGCTTTTCACTCATACTTTGCCGTTTTTCCATTGCTGCAAAGGACGTAGCAGACGACAGCTTTTATTCCATCGTAAGATAAACTTTCGTCAAATAGCATGTAATCTTTAGCAGCCGAAAATTTTACATGCAGCAAAACTTAACTTCAGTTTTTTCTGTGATGGCTTGTCAACAAGTTTCTTAAATACTGTCACTTTAGTGTTTTAATCAATTTGAAAATATTTCTCAGTCGCATTCTAACATGGAACTTTTCCATTTGTCACGTATCCCATGGCTATAACCTTCTTGAAATTAATAAGCAGAGCCCTAAATCAATTCATATACATATTTAAAAAAATATATAAATATGCCACCGTGCGGTACGGTTAATTATTTTTATGTTTAAGAAGTATCTGGTGCATTTGAAGTCGACCAGTGACGAAAAAACTAATTATTTAATTTACGAATATAGTAAAAAAATTTCAACAGGGTATTTCTAAATGAAATAAGGCAATTAAAATATGGGATATAACTGAGGAGAGAAGATAGCAGAAGTAATTTTCCTGCTGAAAATTTCGGATGGGACCCGGTTAGAAACCGGTTAAAAGTGGGTTCGAATTGGCTCTAACCGGCCTCTGACCGTATTTTGTCCCCGGGTTGTAACCGCCACCGTGTAATATTTGTACCCGATTCCTAAATATTTCTCAACCGGCCATTGGCTGACATCCATATCCAACCTGATTTTCCTTGATGGATGTGGTTCCTTTCTTAGGGCAACAACTGCATCCTTAGGCCTAGTTCTGCGGTCCAACGCAACGTTGTAACAGCTTCAGAAGACACAAGAGTTTGCATCTCTAACGCATAGGTAGACCTTGCTGTTCATGGGTTCTTTCAAGGTGCTGTAGTTTTCCTGGAATTTCGCTGTTTGCATCAACGTTATGAATATCCAGCTGTGGTTCTAGTGGATCCGGTATTTGATGTTCAGTATCCCTTGCACCCGTGCCTTGAGCTTCAATCAGGTCTTCTTTATACACATCTTCCAGGGCGAGTTTATCAGTGGTAAGCTGCTGTTCCACTCACATTTTTAAGACAGCTAATTCAACAGCCAAAAAAAATCTGTTTGCAGATATTGAACGTTTTTCGTCTGCTAGATTCTGCTCATTCATTGTTGTGGCTAGCTCTGAGTCGGTGGTGTTCTTTCCTTACACTTTGTCCACTTTTCTCTGCAAAAAATGAAGGCGCATAACATTTTTGTTCCTATGGTATGCCCATTTTAAACGCCATCTTGCTTGCTGAACCTCAGCTTCTCCCTCTAGTCAAATCAGGCGATATGTATCTGGAGAAATTGGTAGTTCTAAATCATCATCAGGTTGCTTAAGAACGTCAATTGCTGCTGCTTGATCTTGTGATGTGGCTTCCTCTAACTAATATTTAGTATCGGTGTGCTTTACGTTAGCGATTAGATCTCTTACTGAAACTTGCTGTATGACCTGGAGTTGTATCCTTTTTCGGTTTTGTTTTCATACTTTGCACATTCAAAATAGGGACGCACCAAATCTTCTTTTATTGTGGTATCCCACTTGATGCTCTTCCACGGCATGTCTGTTGAGTTTGTTTGCTGCATATTGCTAACGCTAGCCAAAGCGCCATCAGCAGGCATTGTTGACCCATAACTGACTCATAAAGCTCTCTTAATATGAGATATACGAAAAAAATCGAAGTAACTAAAATTAAAGTTTCAATTAACTGAAATAATGTTACGTTACAAGTAACTTTTTAAAATAGTAACGAAGTTACGCTAAAAGTTATAAATAACGTAACTTTTCAGTAACGTAGTTACTTGTTCATTTGAATTTTGCAGATTTCTCTTGAATTCAGTAGAATTATTCGGAGTTCTAAAGAATTCTGTTGAATTTATCAGAATTCTCTTCAATTCTGCCAAACTTTCTTGAATTAAGTAGAATTCTCTTGTGTTCAGTTGAAAGCAGTTAAAACGGGATTCACCAAATGTGCTAGGTCTGATTTTTCGGGGCTGTTGTAATTACTGTGGGAATGAGGATATGAACTAGAGGCTTGGGAACTAGGGGTTGTTGATTATCACAGTGGGGATAAGGGTAGAAATCAAAGTCTTATCAAGGTGTCTGTGCTGATCAGTTTCAATTTGAAATTTTTTTGGCTACTTCATTCGAAGGCAGCTGCGACGGGGTTCGTTAAATGTACTAGGGATAATTGTTGGAGGGGTTTTGAATATTATTATAAGGTTCAGGATATGTATTCTTATTATGTTCATGTCTTGAGAAGGTGTCTGGGGTGACTATTTTTAATTTGAAATTTTTTTATTGCTTTAGTTGAAGGCACCTGAGATAGGGTTTCTTAAATGAACTAGGGCGGTTTTTTGAGACTGTATAATATTATTGTAGAGATAGTGATATCTGCTAGAGTCTTGGACAGTTATCTTGGGCGATTATTTTCTGTTTGACATTTCGTTTGGCTGATTTAGTCCAATTTCAGCTGTAACTGGGATCATTAAATATATTAGGGGTGGTTTTTGGGGGTTGCTCAATATTACAGTTATAAAATATGAATGAACTGAAAGTATATGAAAGCTTATTTTAATGAATTTAAAAGTATTAAATTTTTTTTAATGATTTCAAAAGTGTTTACGGGAAATATTTTAGAATTCAAGAGTATTCTCAGAAATTCAATTTAATTCTGAAGAATGTAAGTGATTTTTATAGAATTCATGATAATTCTACAGAATTTATGATAATTCCACAGAATTCAAGATAATTCCACATAATTCTAGATACTTCTACAAAATTCAACAGAAATTCTGCCGAATTCAATAGCATTCTGCGTAATTTAAGAGAATTCTACTGAATTCAAGAGAATTTCACGGAATTCAAGAGAGTTCTGCTCAGTTCGGGAGAATTCTACTGAGTTTAAGACAATTCTACTAAATTCAAGAGAATTCTTCACAAATGCAGAAAATTCTGCTGAGTCCGAGAGAATTTTTCTGAATTCAAGAGAATTCTGCTGAACTGAAGAGAATTCGGTTCATTAGAGAGAATTGTGCTGAAGTCAAGAGAATTTTGCTAATTTAGAAAAAATTACGCTGAATTGGAAATAATTCTGAAGAATTCAGGAAAATTCTACTGAATTCAAGAGCATTCTGCTGAGCTTGAGAGAATTATACTGAATTGAAGAGATATTAATACAGAATTTAGGAGGATTTTACTAAATTAAAGAGGATTCTGTTAAACCTAAAAGAGCTCTGCTGAATTTAAAAGATATACTGAATTTAAGAGATTTATACTGAATTCAAGACAGTTCTATTGAATTCAAACCAATTTTACTGATTTTAAGACAATTCTGCTGAATTCAAGGCTATTCTGCTAAATTCAAGAGAATTCTGCTCAACTTAAGAAAATTCCGCTGAATTGGAGAGAATTCTGCTGAAATCAAGAGAATTTTGCTAATACAGAAAAAGTTATGGTGAACTCAAAAAAATTCTGTAGAATTTAGATGAATTCTTCTGAATTCAAGAGCATTCTGCTGAGCTCTAGATAATTATACTGAATTCAAGAGACATTAATACAGAATTTAAGAGGATTTTAATAAACTAAATAGGATTCTGCGAAACTCAAAAGAATTCTACTGAATTCAAGGGAATTCTATTGCATTCAACACAATTCTACTGAAGTAAAGACAATTCTACTGAATTCAAGACAATTCTACAGAATTCAAGACAATTCTGCTCAATTCAAGGGAATTATGCCGAAATCAAGAGAATTGTACAGAATTCAAGAGAATTTTGCTAGAACAAAAATTATGCTGAATTCAAAACAATTCTTCAGAGTTCAGGAGAGTTCTTCAGAATTTAAGAGAATTCTATGTCAATCAAGAGAATTCTACGAAATTCGAGAAAATTCTACAAAAAGTAACACAATTCAGCTGAATTTAAGAAAAATATCCTGATTTCACGAAAATTCTGCTTAATTCAAGAAAATTCTACATAATTCAAGAGAATTCTACAGAATTCAAGAGAATATTGAATAGTGCGTCGAAATGTGCCTCAAAAATGAAAAAAGTTTGATTTTCTTCGGGGATGGCTCAACTCGAAGCTCATGGAATGTAAAATTGAGATAAAAAATAAAATTTTTCATGTAGAAATATACTGTGAACCTTGAAAAAATTCTTCTCTCTTTTAAAGTTATTCTATAACCACTGATATCAGAAAAAGAAAACTATTACATAGCAAATTTTGTCATCTTAATTTTACGCGAAGAGTCTTTCTGTTTAAACCATCTTCGAAGAATTCGGACTAAAAAAATCTTCCAGCATAGCGGTCTAGGAAACGAAAATTTCTATATTTTCTAACCACAAATATAACAAAAAGGAAAACGATAACATAGCATATTTTACGTTGTGATGACAGTTCAACATGCAAACAGCTTCAATTTAACAACTTCCAAACAAAATTGGACAAAAAAAAAGCTTCCAGAATATGTCTCTTCTCATCCCTCAATTTTATTATCTTTTCCCCCTTCTCCTTAAATGATTGTTTGCTGAAAATTTGAAATTTAAATACCAAGTTGATATATCCAAAGATTCTTCGTATTTTTCTGCACTCCACGATATAGATAATTATCGGGGAATTATTCAGGGCCAAGATAGACTCGACTAATCGACCTAGTGATTTGATACTAATATTTAATGACTTTTATTTTCAATGATTTTGGATAGCAAATAAAAAAAAATACATATATATATTGTAAAATTGGTCAATTGATGGAAACTGAGATCGCACGGAAGAGTATATATGTTCCAGCTTGATTTAATTAATTTATTCTCAACTTGCGAATCCTTCAATGTAAATCTTGACTTCGGGATCTTGAAAGCAAAATTATCCCAAGGAAAGTTTAATTTTCTTTTATCTTTAATATTTATGTCGCATGTTAAACAGCTTTTATAAACCTATGTACGTTCAAAAAAGGGGTCGTTTAATTTGCTTTTAATTGAGCCTGTTTCGCAACTCAAGTCCAATTACACAAACTGGATTAAATGTTGGGAGGACATTAAAGCTAGCCCTTACCACCCTGTTTTGGAATACTACAATCAGGGAAACCCTAGGAATTAGGACCAGATTGTTATCCCCCTCAGTATAAGTAATAATGCTTTTCAAGCCACGCAAGTTTCGAAATCTAAAAAAATTAGCAGCCAGAAATCCGCGAGGAATAAAATTATCTTGTGACCTAATTTCAACAAAGGCCAACGATTCTATAGAGTTTAACTCAATTCCGTCTCGATTGATTTCAGTGACCAATCAAGAAACCAATTATATTAAAATTTTTCGTGAGAATGTGGATTGACTTGAGGGCGGATGTAGTTACGAGTACGCCAGTTCGTTTGATTTTCTAGCCTATTAATCATAAACCTAATTTATCCTTATGATACCCTGATACTCCTATTCTAAACGAATGTGTTTCCTCCCTAATAACATCCAGGAGCTTTCTTGTTAACTTTTAATCTCGCCCCATTCTTTTTCACTTTGATAAATTAAGCATCATTTTAACTCATCTAGGTGCAATGTCGAAATTAAAATTCAGCTTAATTTTCATAGCTTTTTATTTTATTTTTTAATTCAAATGTGAGGTCAGGACTCACAGAGATTAATTACAACTTTTCCAAAATTCTAATTGAGTTTTGACTCATGTGATCGGTTTATTCCATTTTAATCTAGTTGAAATTTAACACTTCGGACATCAAGCGCTCTAATTTCCAGGTCTTAGCACTGGTTGATAAGTCCGCTTTGAATAGTAAGTGTCAAATTTCATAAATTAAAATGGAAAGTTTCGATGATACCCAATTCCAGAATGGGAAGCCGATTCCCTTATTTCCCGCCTTTGAGAGCATCGGTTTTCAATTTCCGGGTTTGAACCCGGTTGAAGGAAAATATTTGCTCCGGCAAGTCACAAATCAACCGTCCCCATCATGGGTTTGGGTAAGTCAATATTCAATTTTTTTTGTGTAAAAAGAACCAAGAAACACTACCCGAATCAGGTAGTGAGGCAATGAACTTTCGAGTTCGAACTGCTAATCTATGTATGTATGTATGTAAAAAGAACCAATATTGTGCGAGTAATAAAATTTGTAAAATTAAAAACCTGAATTTTAGTCTCCTGGATATTGTTGTTCTAAATGACGTGCAATGAGTTGAGTCTCTTTGCAAGCGTCTCGGTTGCTTCGATTCCAGCTAGTCTGGCTACGGTTCTGAGAACTCCGTTCTCCTGCTGGGTTGAATCGCAAGTGAAGTCTCGATCTCGCCGATTCGATCGAGTGGTTCCATCTATCGTCGGTCCCGCTGGTCTCCCTACTCTTGGGGGTCTGGCTGCGCACGCGTTTATCGATTTTCCGCTTGCCTTACTGACCTATATCTCTTGAACTTGAATTTTGTGTTGTTATCTCTCTATTTCTTATCACTGTCGCTTTTCTTCTCCTTGTACACAGCTGATGCCGCAAATTTATAGATTTTCAGCTAGTCAGCTGACATATATTTGGTCTCTAATTATTTGCTTATATTAGCTGGTGCGGTGACGGTTTGAACCGTCTCAATATATATACTGCCATTGATAGAATCCACTTACAATTATAGATACTATTATAATTACCTTTATGGTTAGGAAAAGGCACTAAGGTGAAACACATAATTACAATCACGATCTTCATTTTCTTGAAATTAATAAAACCCACTTATAACGGATTTCAATACGACTATAACTGATGAATATTCTTAAAAATGTTTCATATCTCAAATATTTGTTCCCGAAACACAGATCTCGCAACAATGCTTAAGACTTATGACATTATTATGTTATTTATAGTGATTTAAAAGAGGAAAATTGTAATGGAACACAAAATGATTCATTGCAATACGAGAAACCAAACGTTCCTGCATAGATTATGATAATCGCTATCCCATTAAGTACACTGGTATCTTGATATACCGCCGGTCTTGGAAATGGCCTGGAATGGGCTTGGCGATAAATCAAGGGTCTCCGTACGTAAACAGTCTGGGCCGTATGAAAAATTTTGTTTGATTTGTGTCCCGAGAAAAAAATATTTTCTCAATTCTTTTCAATTTTAAAATTTGTTTTCAATTTTGTTTTACTAATATAGTAACTTAAACTTCAAGGGAAACATTAAAATATCCACTTATGTAAATTTAAGAGAATACTCAGATAATAAAATATGAAGTACAGCAATTTATGGTCAAAGCCAAGAAACCGGTAAGTGAAACCCTGACCAGTCGTCAACGGCTCACAGTGGTCCAGAAATGGATTTTCGGGGTCAAATTCGTCTAACAGTTGCACTTTTTACCCGATTTTTTTTTTTTTTAATACTTAGCATTGAATTCCCGATAAACGCGAGAAAAGCGATTTTTTCTTTTTTCTTTAAACAAATTGCTGTGTTAATATATATGGCGGAAAAAATAGGAAATTTCATATTATTATTTTTTATTGAAGTGCAAACAACAAAACTATACTTTAAATCGTCGAAAATGCATGCATACATATTTACCGAATGTAAGTAATTTGCTTAATAAACAAAACATTTGTGGTAAACAAATTTTATAAACAGTTATGTGGTTTTTCCTTTTGTACCAACGCAAACTATATAATCAAATGAAGTAATAAAAATGAATGTTTATAATTGTTATAAACAAAATACGTAAACATATCATCAAAATGTACATTTTCCGCTCAAATTTTTTTTTTCAATCACACGTTACTATTGTAGGAAAATGGATATCACAGTGATATAAATTTCACCTTTCAGTTATTAACTGTAATTGTTATCAACAAATGATAGAAACAAAATTGTCCAAATATGAATTTTTTCTCAGTTTTTTTTTCTTAATCATACAACACTATTAAAGTCTGAAAATGTTTTGTTTATCAAACAAATTATTTACATTTGTTGAATATTTATGCATGCATTTTTAACGATTTAGAGTATCGTTTCGTTGTTTGCACTTCAATAAAAAATAATAATGTGGAATTTCCCCTTTTTCGCCATATTTATTAACATAGTAATTTGTTGAAACAAAAACCGAAAAATCGCTTGCCTCACGTTTATCGAGAATTTAATGCTGAGTATTTAAGGGAAAAACTTAAAATAGGGTAAAAAGTGTGACCTCTGGACGAATTTGACCGCGGAAATCCATTTCTGGACCACTGTGCGGCCCCCCGTCACCCCCATGCTTATCATGTCGTTTGATGATTTCTTTCTGTTGCAGCAAGGGCCGACGATTGACAACCCTAAAGCGCAAGTGAATTTGCGTACTTCTTAATTTGGATTTGATTCCATACAATTTCGCAAGTACATTTTCTAATAGAAATTGCTTACAAAAATCATTTTTTATTGCGAAATCAAAAAAACACATGCGTTTCACACAAAAGAGGTACTTCCATTATTACAAATGTGTTCCTATACTAAAGTTCTTGTGGCAAACGATTTTTCTTGAATATCTCCGCTCAACAGTTCAACAGCTTAAATAAAGGTGAAAATGTTCCAGAATAGTGTTCTTGTCTTAAGTTTTTCTATTTATGACGACATTTCTGTAAATTAATATATCATAGCCCTTGTAATGTTGCAGTTTTAATACTTTAAATTCCATGTTTGTTGTTTGATATTCTTTTTTGAAATGTAAGCAGCTCCTCTCCTTCTCGCGAGGGCCCGTCGCAGGGTACGTAGTCTGACCGGGGGGGTTTTATAGGATTACGACATTATTCATATCGTCGTTTTTTTGTATTACCAGTTTTCTGGCTTACTTGTTATTTTTTAATTTAAGGTCTGTTTTATTTAAAGCGGAAAGGTCAAACTCTTTTGGGGCGATAACGGGGTTCTTTTCATTTATTTATATTTTTTGGGGTTTCTTTTTTGTTATATGACAGATCGACGAGTGACGTGGATGGAGGCTATAAGGAGCACAGATTCGGAAACACACCTGGAAGCTTGGATTCGACCTTCAAAAGTACGACGGCGGTCAGACTGGCTGTGTCCTCCTGCTGATGGTTGGTCAAGGGCACAATCTATATTGTAAAACATGGGTGAGGTGCGGATGTGTGTCCCGCCTTAAAAACTCCCGCGACTACTGCCATTCAGCATGGCGTCAGCAGTGCAGTTCATTGGTTAGCGTAGTCGACATCTTATAACAGCCGACGGACGCAGATACGAGCGGACGGAAAATCCTACATCATGGACGAGAGCATGCTAATTCTGAGAAACAAACTCGGGTCCATATCATCTCACATGCGGCAAGTCACACCTGCGGCATCTCTACCTAGCGGCATCTCTCACCAGTGGAAAGGGGACTAATATTATTTCTGTGGCTAGTCACAGGGGTGCCTTCCCGCCCCCACGAGACGTTGGAAAAGGGGTAGGGGTTTGACCAACATTATTTTTTTGGCCAGTCACAGGGGTGCGGTGAGAGATGCCGCAAAAATGTCAATTTTACTGTGAAAAATGCCACGCGGGAGAGACGCCGCTAGATAGAGATGCCGCAGTTGTGACATGCCACAGAGAAACTTGCCGCATGTGAGATGATATGTCCCCAACAAACTCTCTAAAGGCGCAAACCGGTGCGGATTGCATTGCGCAGTTACGCGAAGTAGGTCTGCGACGACATCCTTCCTGTGCGTCGTTCGAGCTTGGTGGTAGAGAGCATCTTGCTAAACTGACACACTTGGTCAGATTTCGCTCGTGTGAGCTTGCTGTTTGGTTAACTTGCTTGGAACCATTGTAAAATTTGTACGAGATTAGACCGCTATTATATTTTGACGGAAGCTTCGTTCTAATCGTCAAGTTAAGACGGCCAAAACAAAGATTAATTTCATGTGTAAAGTGCGGTTTCTTTATTTGTCGTTCACATAGTAAATATACTCCATGGCGGACTCGCGCGTGTCTTTCTGTTGGGGGGTTCTGTTTGGTTGGCGCGTTCTGGTCAAAATTTTGTTTATTACCGTGAAACTTTACGGTATAATTAATTAGTTTTCGTGTGCAAATGTTGTTGTTTTTTTTTGTTCTTGTAATCTTGCTAACGGAAACCACGAAAGTTTGGCTTTCCCGCTTCTTAGTATTTATCTGAGAATAGATTATTTCATTTATTTTAATTTTTGTATATATAGAAAATGGCTGCTTTGTGTTGGTTCGCTTGTTGCGGTATTTTTTTTTAATGCAGATAGGATTCTCATTTACCTTCCAAATTTTTGCTTTCGGCTTATTCGCTTCTTGTAAATTTTATTTGTTTGTGGAAAATTAATGCTTACTTTTTGTATAAGAATTTGTAGCACTGTTTATCTTTGTCGCGTTGCTATGTGCGGTTTAATCGTTCGTTTCAAACTTCTGTTTTTTTAATTTGGAAGATTTCAAATAAGAAATAAATATACTACAATTAAAAATTCTGAGTTATAGAGGTTAGCATATTAAGCAATACGATAACAGAAAACCACTACGATGACACACAGAATACTAGTAGCTAGTCCTCATGTTCTTGAAATAAAGTAAACCCACTAATCCACTATGAAGAATATTTACAAGAGTGTAACTTATGCATATTCTTGAAAATGTTTCAGTGTATACATATATACATGTATTAGTCGCTATCTTATTCGTAATTTCAAATTATTTGTATTTCGTCGTTCTACTTCCCCTACGGTGAGGTCGTAAATGACTTTAGATTTATAAGAATATTATGTATGGAGGTACACAGCAAGTTATTAAGGCACATGAAAAATCAATAATTTGCTCTAAAGCATGATAAAGTTTTATCTTTCCATAAAATAGACACATACACATGTGTCGTATACCAGGGATTATCAGGAAGACTATGTAAATTAAAAATTAACGCAAAATGATGAATTACAAATTCAATATAAACTAATTTATTTTTAAAGGCACTGTCTATGGTTATGGAATTTTCCGTAACGTTCTCCCTGAACGAGTTAGAAAAGGGGTTAGAGTTACGGAAAATTCCTTAACCATAGACAGTGCGATTTTTAAAAGCATAGGAATAAATTTCACTCAAGAGAGTGCATATCAAATTTCTCATTACACTACATTCAACAACGCAACCTGCTTCTCTAAATCACTCAAATTTGTCCAAATTGTTTAAATTCAGAAGCATAAAAGTCACTCATGTAGAATTTCAGTTCGAAATTTCTCTTCCGCGTTCATTTTCTAACTCCAGGTTAATGGTATTCTTCCTAGAAAGTTTATAATTGTACTTCAAGTGCAATTTGTAAAAAAATATAACTTTTCTAATTTAATGTTTTTTTAATTACTGTAAAATTGAAGTTTTAAATGCAGAAAACAAATGTTCAAAAAATGAAACTTTCTCAGTTCACTTTGACCTCCACCTCACCTAAAAACAAATTGATGGGAATTATAGATAAAAGATTCGAACAACTAAATGTGTCCAAAGAACAATACTCATTTTCCCCATACGATACTGTCCAAAACAATGCTTATTAATTTCTTCAGAAGTATTAAAAAGTATCTCACAGATTTCAAAAACAACAAAAAATGGTACGAAGTTTTGTTTCTCGTGCAGAAATTGCCCTGGTTGGCAATTTTTTTTTCAATTTTTCTGGTCGGATCCCGGCCGGGCTACCCTGGTTGGGTTTCATGGCCAGGAACCGGTCGGGAGCCGACCGGGCTACATTTTTTTCGAATCACCTAGTCGCGAGCCGGCCGGTTACTGGCCCGGACAACCCTGGTTAGATTTCATGGTCGGGAGCTGACCGGGCACTGGCCAGGATACTTTTTTGTATAGAAATTACACATTTTTTAAGAGCCGTGACATTATCAAAGACATACTTACGCGGATGCTAGATGAATTATTATTTGAAACGTATAATTTAAAGATTTATGAGATCAGTAAAACAGAAATGAGCTTTTTTACATTCTTAAAAAAAACATTTGATTTTTTCCAATGTTTTAACTTATTAAATAAAATTGTTATCGATTCTGCAACGTGCAACAGCAGATTTATTACATTTTTATAATTTTCTCTAGTTTTAGACACTTTTTAGCCTGTACACTTTCAAATTTACCGCCATGTCTGGCGCCTTCTGTGCTGGCGTCGGCGTAGACACTTGTAAGTTTCAGTTTCGAACCTTGAACGAGAATGAACGCGTTGTCTCCTCGAAGTTCGCAAATAAAATCGCGATCCGTAATTAAAATCAACCTTATTTCAGTAATCAGTTTCAAAACCCCACATAATTAGTATTTTAAATGAAATTATAGTGTTGTGTATTTATTTTTTCCTTGTTTCCTTCCTAACCTCAAATCACCACGTGGTTTCCAAAATAAAACAATTGATAGGAGATTCTAGCATCAATTATTGAAACTCTACTCCAATTTCCTGACGAGAATTTCTTAACTTGATTTGACTCTTAAAGTTCACCGTCACGGCTCTGTGGCCGGACTACCTGACCGGTCCCCGGCCGGTATGAAAGCCGGAATCCGACCAGTTTACCGTGACGTTTTTAGCTGGATCCCGACCAGTAACCCCGGCCGGCGCCCGGTTTAAACTGGGGCTATCCGGCCGGCTCCCGATCGGATCCCTGTTACCATTTGTACACGGGTTGTAGTATTTTCTATTTCCATACTGAAATATTACATATAATATCAAACATAAAAATATGGACCATTCTAAAAATTTGTTTACATTTAATTCTGCATAATTGCGAGAAAAATAAACAATACAAGTACAACATTATATAATTAAAGAGCCTTGGCACCATTTATAATGTAATATTTTTCACCAATTATTCGCGTATATGAGTATATCGAATATTTTTCGGCCCAAATCTCGTGTGAAACCGATTATCCAGTGGATTTTCATTCAATATTTCATTCGATACAGTCATGTTGGAATTTCTGCCATTTATGCTTAATTTAACTCTTCCATAATTATAATTAAAATCCGCTCTAGGTGCCAACAATGGCCACAATTATGATTATTCCAATTACGTACTCGTGATTCCTATTTATTAATACAGTCTAGGGGGAATTTGGTGGAATATAAAGTAAAAAGTAAGACGGAAGTGGTAAAAGAGGTGATAAAAAGGTGAGGAGAGGTAACATGGTATCGTGGAAGTGAAGGCACAAAAAGGTAAAAGACATTAGAGGAAAAAAGTGGACGGGAAAAATAGTACATGCAAGAATAGAAGTTATGTGAATTTACCGAACCGGAAGATCGAGTAGGTAGAGACGACTGGTGGAGAAAAGGAGATAGTGAAGAAGAAAGTTGTGCGCTTGACTCAAGTGGCGAAGGTGAGACGGCCGGAACAAAGAAAAACGGGGGTACTGGAGTCAGTTATAGAAGTGAACTGTGGCAGTAAGGTTGAAAAGAAAAGTTGGAAGGTTAAGTGAATGAAGATGAGTGGAACCGGTAGACGGTGGAGCGACGCACAAGTGTTTGGTGGTAGGAGATTAAGAGAGGAAATACGTGAGGAACTGGGTAATTTCAGGAAAGAGATGAAGTTTGAGTGGGAGATGGAGCGTGCGAGGGCAGTCGCAGAGAAAAGGAAAGAAAGGAAAGAGTACGAGGCCATGCTGGAAAAAATGAAGCAGGAAATTGACAGGTTGAGCTTGAGTCGAGGCACAAAAGCAGAGAAGGAGCAGGGGCAAGAAAAGGAAGAGCGAAGAAGGAAGGGTTGCGACGTAGGATGCCAGACGGGCGAGGAGGAGGAAACGTGGAGAGAGCAACCAAGAAAACTGAGCGAGGCAGAATGGAAAATAAAGAAAGTAGAGAGAGAGTGGAGAGGGAGAAATTTAAGAGTCCTGGGAGTGAAGGTGGATGAGAATGACTTCACGAGTGTTGCAGGTACTTTGGCGGCTTGGACACAAAAGATCCCCAAAATTGAGAAATCTTGGAGGATAGACGGCGGAAGGATGCTGAGGTTGAAGACAGCGGAGAACAGAGCCGAAATTCTGAGATTAAGCGGAAAACTAAAAGGCTCGGGATTTCGGGTGGAAGAGGACTCAACGGAAAGAGAGGAAATTATACGGGAATGTCTGAAGAAGGAGATGGCGAGGCTTGAGCGCGCTGGTTTGAAAGTTTTAACGAAGAAACTCATGGCCAAAGTGGGAGAAACAATTTGGAACTGGAACAAGGAGAGGGGGTGCATGGTGCTTGACAGCACAAAGGAAAAAGACGGAGAATATAAGAAAAACGAGGAGAGGGAGAAGAAGGAATACGCGGTGAAGGTCAGCACGGAGGGAAAAGCCGGAGAAGAAAATAAGAAGAACGAAGAGAGGGAGAAGGATGAAGCCAAAGACCGAGTGGAATAATGAAATGTAAAGTGTGGTGGCTTAGGTGATGAATGGGGGGTATGAGAGAAATGTGAAATGGTGAGGACTGGAGCGAAGGTAATTTTTTGCTGAGCGGCTTTGTTTTTTTTTGTGTTGGAAATTTTGTTCTGGAAATTTTGTTTTGGAAATTTTGTATGAAACGATAAGAGGTGAGATGGAGTGTGGTGGGCTTCCGTTTTCTCTCACAATTAGGATAAGGTAGAATGCTGGGGTATAATGAACGATATGTGTTGAGAGGGAGTGTAGTGGGCTTCCGTTTTAATGAGAATCACAATTAAGGTAAAGACAATTTGTATGTACAGACTCTCAAACCCGTGAGAGAGAGGGAGTATAAATAAATACAATACAACAAGTTGTAAGGGAAAATGATGAATTGCGGCTTTTTCATGCTGCCAAACTAAATCTGCGAAAGGAAATTGAAAATATGAAATTAGTAATTGTATTAATTATTCAATTAATTCAATAGATCGTAGTTTTTATTTGAAGAAAAAATTAAACAACGTTAGAGAAGGAAAATAAAAATCAGTAAAAAAGGTTGGCAAGCTCTCTTTAAAATTAGGTGGTATCCGTTTCAATTTTGTTAGCTATTTCAGAATGAATTTTCCATACCAGACACTGATAAGGTAAATATATCTGTCTGGTATGTGATTTTCTAAGCGGTTACAAATCAACGTATGTCAGATGTGTGCTTTTGTGTTTTATCGAATTTCATGCTGGTTCTGTGAGTACGGAAACTCAACGGATCATTCCTTACGTGAATGAAACAAGATAAAATAAACATAGTATGTGTCTAATTATAATTTTCGTTATTCTGTGTCAATATCTTGTAATTACGTTAATTATGTTTGTGGAGGTGACGTAGCTTATATTAATGTTTCGCAAACATTGCCTTCTTCTTGTTCGAATAAAATTTGAAATTCTAAACAGTCGCATTTCATAAATACAATTTTCTATCATGAACCGGCAGCATCCGTCTTTATTATAAGTACTCGCATTTGCCTGGAAATTTGTCTAGTGTGGAGGAAAACTAGCAGAAAACTACCTCACGAGTTCAGTCTGTTTTTTGGCAGTCGAGTTTGAAGGGAGAAATTCGACCCTACACATCGAATGCACACAATCATCGGCGGCGACAAACCTCGCGCTTGACATTAGTTAAAACGTAGAGAATACACAACCTGGTCGTACATCACTGATGGTCACCCATCCGAGTGCTATCCTCACTCGAAATAGTTTGACATCTGGACTCTTACCAAGTCGAGATTCACCTTGCAGCTAGTGCCGTCGGTATTCTCTAATTGAATTAGTAGAACTTGATTAGAAATTAGATAAATGTCACTATTTGATAGATTTATAGAGCACTGTGCGGTAGGAGGAAAATAATTATTTTAATGTGCTCGCTTAAGAACAGAAAATAAATATACTGAAATTAATAATGAATTTGAAGTTATATAGCTATTATTATACTCGCCAGGAAACTCACTTATGAAGAATTTCGATAAGAGTGTAACTAATAAATATTCTGCATTATGTTTCAAGATATATACACTAGTCGCTATGTCGTTCGTCATTTTGTATTTCATAACTCTGTTACTTCCGCACTGGAGTAGCAAAAATACTTAAAATTTATGTACTATATGTATGTATGAATTATTATGTACAATCTAGAGAGATCAGAATTAGTTATTAAGAAATTGAGAGATCAGTATTTGTTTGAAAAACAAGGTTAAAGTTTTATGCTTAGCAGTTCTAACGCTGATGATCACTGTCAGAGAAATCTGTCTGACTGATAATATAGGAATGTGCCGGTTTTAGCTTCCACTCTGATCATTCTTTGCCTTCAGTAAGCATGTTGAAATCCAAAAATTGAATTCGTGTGAAGTAATACATTGCTTCGGTCAATATTTGATATTCTAACTTAATTATTCTGTGGAATTTATAGTCTACTCTCTAAACCTGAATTAGCGAAATTTTCGCTGTTTCAATCAGTGAACGATATTTTCCCTGGCAAATCAGCGAAGTTCCCTGACAAACCAGCGAGAAAAGTTTGTAATGTATTTTTTTGACGCATGCGCATTATTCACAGGCAGAAATACATAGTATTACATTATTAATAAATTGTTTTAAAGATTTAGTTACTTCTTTATTCAGTGCAGTCAAACGTTTAAAAATATTGGACATTGCCCATTTCGGTAAATGCGAGGTTTAAACAATCGTCGAAATCCACCGCCAGGGCGTCAGCATCTCTCAGATCAGCTGTGCTGTGCTTGGCTGGGCATAGATTTGAAGGTGTTCGTTATTTTAGGGTCCGTTAAAAACAAATTCGGTAGCTATTTATATTAATTAAAGAAATAAATTAAGAAAAGTGAGAAGCTTCTGGAATTCGGAAATAGGTAAGTGAATTTTAATATTTCACGCTTCTGTTCACGCTTGATAGGTATTATATGGTGAAATGTGAAAGTCTTGAAACGACATTCTCCCGAATAAGACAAAGTCCCGAAAAATGGACAAATTGAGTATTTCAATCATTGTTCGGGACAGAAATGTTGTCCTATTCGGGACAATGACGTTTCGGGACTTTGACAAGTCACTGTATTACATGCTTCTTCATTGACCAGGGATATACATAACCTCCAAATGGGAATTTCTGTATTTTAACCAAATCAAATTATAATACCCTAAAAAAATAACTTTTTCCCCACAGAATTATTAAAAAAGATTATGGAGCATGCCATACATGAAGGGTTACCCGTGGAAAATTTGGCAACCGAATTACAAAGACTTGGCATTCCTGAAGAGACGGTCATAATTTTGCGAGGTAATAATGTACTGTATTTCATGTAATTTTAATAACTGAATTGCATTGTTAAAGCCTCAAAGCGTGAAACTAATTTAATATGTTTGATTAATTTCACAAAAACTGTTCATGTGCAAATACATAAAGTATCTCTTGAAGTTAAAACTTTTATTTTTTTATTAGACTTCGTCGGGAAAGACAACACGTTCCAAATTAAAGGTATACAATAGTTTCGAAAATTTTATTTTGAAATTCGATATTTTAGAAACTTATTGTTCTGATTTACAAGTTTTAAATTAAGGGCAAATGCTGTATTAACCACAACAAATTTTTTTTCTACTTTCTTTCGCCATTCTCATGTCCGAACGAAATAAGATATCAAGTTAATATTTTGGGAGATTAAATAAAAGATACTAAGGAAAGTTTTTCTACGTCAGAATGTGTATAATGTTAATAAAAAAATATCTAAAAATGTTTTCGAAATTATTTTTGTAATTATAAACATTTAGATGTAGAAAAACGTTCCTTATTCTCTTTTACATAATCTCCCAAAGTTTTGACTGGAAATGCGAAAAGTAATCAAAATCTTTTAGTCTATTATGAAAGAAACATCTCGCTTAGAAGAAATCTTGCTACTGGGCAGTTTTTTATTTATCAAGATATAATTTACTTTTTACTCATTACAGAATGAAGAGGTTTCGAGGCATTTTTGGTAGACTTTACTCATTATTTTGTAGATTTCAATGAACAGACTTTAATATTGTAAATAATTCTATAATTTTTTTATTTCGTCTCCGCTAATATAGAATTTTAATGTATACACTTTTTTGTGATGTTCAACTTACAAATTATAAGAAGTATTAGTTGAAAATTTCGATGTTAATTCATTTTCAGAATTGGGATGAGACATGGCCATATAACGGATTTTTCAAGGGTTTCACCACTCGGTTTTCGAGTGTACACCAGATTACAAAACATTACTAAAGGTCTCAAAATATTTCAAAGTTTTAAAAATATTTAAAAGGATTTTGAACATTTTACAAAGATTTTACGGATTTCAAAGATTTAAAAAAGGCGTGAACACCAGATTTTCAATATTTCACAACAATTTCACAAAGCTTTTAAAACTTTCAAAAGATGTAAAGGATTTCAAAGATTTGAAAAAGGGTACAGTACACCAGATATCAAAGATTTCAAAAAATTTTGAAGATTTTACACGATTTCAAATATTTCAATGATTTTAAACGAATACGAAAGATTTCACAAATATTTCAAAGATTTTAAACTATTTCAAAAGGTTTCAATAAATTTCAAAAGATTTTAATGATTTCAATCGAACACAAAAGATTTCACAAACAAAGATTAAAGAAAGCTTTCACAAAGATTTCAAAGATTTTATAAAAATTTCACAAAGATTTCAAGGATTTCAAATATTTTACAAAAATTTAAAAAGATTCCAAAAGATTTCAAACAAATTTCAAGATATAACAAAGATTTTGAGTAGATACTTCAAAAGATTTCAACGAATTCACAAAGATTTCAAAATATTTCAAAGATTTCAAGGATTTCAAAGACGTCTTATGTTCACAAAAAATTTTTAAAAATTTTATTTATGGTTCTGCTTTCTTTGAAAATTGCTGGGTAGTAAAAAATGAAATGGCTTATTTTTTACAGTCATAGCAAACGGTTATTTTATTATTTGATGTACAAAAAGGCGACCTGGAAAAACTTGACTTCTTGACCTGGAAAATCTGGAAAAGACCTTGAATTTCATTCCTAAGAATCGCTAGACACCCTGAAATAATACCGAATCGTTTTTAGAAGACTTGTAGAGTTCCTTAAACTTCTTGTAAATAGTTCATTGGATGGGGGTTAATAGATGTATGAAGAAAACAAATCTTTGTCATTCCTATATAAATCTATAAGTTATGTTCTATATTTCTGTTTTTTTTCAGGAGGGCACCAAATTACCACAGTGCGTGAAAGATGGTAGTGCTGGGGTTAGTACAAACATACAGCCCTATATTGTCTGCGTAAAGGGACAAAATAATCGTAACTCATTCTTCGTTCAAGGAGATGGCTGGTTTGTAAAACCTCACAACTGCAATCCGGTGACTGCTTTCGATCTGCTTTTTAAAACGTATTTTGTCCTACATCTGTGTTACCCTGGAGGACTTAACAATTTCTACAACTTCATAGAAACTTATGTGTACGACTTGGTTACAAAGTCTCGTGGAGTTGTCACGTCATTACATGTAAATTTGTCAAATTTAAAGCTGGGCAAAGCCTGTAATGCTTCCGCACTTGACGATGATAACTATATGGACTAAGAGTCCTTGATGCTAACCTCTGGTGTAAAATCAAAATTTGTAAACTTTTGTGTCCTTCATTGAGTCCGCAATAAATGTTCATTCTTCAAACTACAAACAATTGAAATCTATTTTTAACCCCAGAATATTTCAAATTTTGCCAGGGAAATATTTACTGTTAATCAGCGAAACATTCACTGCTAATCAGCGAAAGATGCACTGCTAATCAGCGAAATAAATTTTTTGCTGATTTAAGTAGCGAATATTCGCTGATTCGCAGCTGTATACTCTAGGCTGGTTGAATCAGCGAATATGCGCTGCCAATCAGCAAAATTTCGCTGGTTCAAATTTAGAGAGTAAGGTATCTGTAGATTATGCAATCAATAAGTCATATAATTTATTCATTAGAATAGGTATTAACAGGGGTAACGTGGATTTCGAGAACTGAAGAAACATGTTTTCGCGCATTAATTTTGTTCCATGAAACATAAAATGAATTATTTTACCATTAAGCCATTTCCCTTTCGGGGTAGGCGTGACTCACTCGGTGATGATGCAAGTAAACAAAAATGCTCACTAAATTCAAATCAGAAAATCCCACAGAAAATTATTTACTGTTTTTTGAGTAAAAATGTTACTGAAGTTTCAATGAGGCTTACTGAAACTTAAATGACCTTGTTAATGAGAAACCAGTGAGGAAGAAGTGGAATTCCGGGAAATAATCACTATTACTCAGTGAATTTTGATTTATTAGAATAGTTAGAAGCATATCACTGATTCTCCGTAAAATTGCACTGATTCAGATTAACAGAGGGTGGATACATGATATGTATTGACATTTTTTGTTCCGATTAATTATTTAAAAAGTCAAACAGAATGGATCTGGTTTTTACCAGGTTTGGGCCAATAGTGGATTAAATTTCAGCACTTGATGAAGGTCAAGTGATAAACTCTAATTATCTTCGTTGCATACGGGCTCATAAATTTGTGTAGGACAATGTTCGCCTAATTTTTATGATGAATTCAATAGTGCTGTGTAATTTATTGCTCTACCTTTGGTTCTTATCAATAAAGGAGGGCTGAGCTGCAATATAATAGGACATAATATATTGCTCCTAACTGTGGGAAGGCCCGTCATTTCGTCAACGTGTCGCGACACTCAAAGTCAAACCCAAGTAGCCAGGGGCCAACTCTGCAGTCTTAGTTAGAATGACCAGGCTCAAACTTCGTGAAAACAACAAGGAAAATACGCCGCTTCAACTAACATATTTATATATTTTGAAAAGGCAAAATAGTTACAATAATTAGTAATATACGATTGGTTTAACAGAAAAAGCATTGTTGACCCTGTGAACTGTGTTCCACATTTTCATAATTCTGAAGAGCATAATATATATTTGATAATATCCTGTCTGAATAAAATTGTTCCAAATATCGAAAATTATCATCACAGTTTCTGAAAATATTTTTTTTCCTCGGACCTGAATTGTACTCCAAGAAAAAAGTCTTGCGCGCAACAGATTTCTTTCACGCATCACTCCTCTTCAGGAAATTAAACTACCAAAGATGTAAGATGCTGAAAACTTCGAACAGTCATTTCTACATCAAATTTCGAAAATAAAATTTACTTGAAATTCTTTATGGAAGAGCTTATTGTACTTATGATAATGAATCCACTGTACTCATATTAAAAATATTGACAAATGATGTAAACAATCGAGATTCGGACACACATATTCCACACAGCATCTCTTGGCGATAAAACTTACATAAAATATGTTACTTTTTTTGAATTAATTTATTTACGATTATTTAAAAAAGGCATGTACTTTTGAATGTGGGAGTGCATGATTTCATCCGACTGGAATAAAGTATTTGAGAGATTTTTTCAAAAAAGAGGAACAAGAATGTCTAAAAACACATCTCATTTCACAAACTTGGGATTTTTTGACCATCCTAATTTAGACCGAACCCTATACTATCAATGCTGGTCATGTATACTTATAAGTTGAATTTTTCACGTGCAGGTATCTCGGCACCACGTATGTGACCTGGCCCGAATTTTTTAAAGAACAGACGATTCAGAGGCTTATTTTGATATATTGTTGCATTTATTAGGATTTTTATTCAGGGCCCTTATTTTTATGATTTTATGTTAATTAATATATTCATCATAAATAAATTCATATATTTTCAATCAGAAATTGATAGCACAGGCACACAGAAAAAAGTGCCATTTGCAGTGAACTAGACCATCATACATATCACGTCATGTTTTTGAGAAAATTAGCCCTATTGGCCATTTTTTAAAACAATATGGGGTGCTAATCTCTAATTGATTCAGTAGAATTTTACTAGGAATAAGTAAAATGTAACAAATTTATAGATTTGGAGAGCACCGGGCGTTTTGTGAAAATCAGTTATCCTAATTTCAATAATTTCCAATAGAGAATGAATATACTGCAAGTAATAATTCACATTGAAATATAGATATTATTATACTCACCGACAGGATCAGTGAAAGTTACTAATAAGATGAAAGAGAGAATACTAATCTCGGTAATCATTTTTGAAATATTTTTTTTAAAGAAAGGAAGCCCTCTTATAATGAATTTTGACAAGAGTGTTACTGATGAATATTCTTTAAATAATTTCAGTTGATATTACACTAGTGAGCATTTTGGTTGCTATTCTAAATTAATTGTATTTTATAATTATGCTTCTTCTACACTCAAGTCATAAAAATACTTTAGATTTATGAAATTATTAAGTGTATTATAAGCGATGGTTCTTTAGACTGGTTACCCATAAAAAATCGGTGCTAAGGACCACAAATTATGTTTCATTATTACTTAGAATATAAAGGAACCAAAATGTCTTCTTGCAAAATGAAAATATCAGTATTTTTTAACAAGACATTATAATATTGTACCATTCCATAGAAAGGATACATGCATGTACATGACAATATCATTTATTATGCCGAAGAACAGGGAATTGAAAATGAATGCTAAATGATTAATAAAAAATTAATATAAAATCGTTGCTTTATTAAATCTGAAGAGGGATCAAATTTCATTAAAAATACTGGTGTTACTTTGCCTGTGAAAACAGCGATAAAATTATTCTTTTTTGAAAAAATCGTATTCACCGCTTAATATACCGTATATGGTTACATTACGCTACATGTTTGAAATATATCTTCGTATACAAAAGAATATTTAAAAGATTAAGTCAATTTTTTTCTCAGCTTAGACGAAAGAAACAAAGTACATCCGAAGAAGAGCCTGCCCGCATGCAATCCGAAAATATCAGCCCCTTCGAAAAATAAAAACCAGATGGGCCAGGTTTTGTTCAGGATTGCACAAACGCTGGGTCGAAATTGGGACAGACCTGTCCTAGGATTTGTTTCTTGTTTCATGCAGTATATTTTGACAACGAAGTGCGTCCAAAATGTGTTTATATATACATTTAGATTGGAAAAATACATTTTCTTATCATAAAGAATAGGCTATCCTATACTACCAGTAGTGCGCACGTATACTCTTCAGTTGCATTATTCATATTCAGGTATTTCCGCACTACGAACGTTGTCTGGTCCGAATTTCTTGAAGAATAGATCATTCAGAGGATCATTCGATAATATTGGTACAATCTCTGTAGCAATGTTGTTTTGTATGCGTATTTTAACTCTTTCATAGGTATTATGAAGATCCGGACTAGGAGATGTTAATGGAAACAAATGGCGAAGAATCATTATGCCGATGACGTACTCGTGACCCTTATCTGTTCCTACATAGAAAGAACCTGCTCGTAAGCCAAAAGTGTGACCTGGATATGCGAAACTTTCGTAATGACGAACATTAAGTTGAATAGGTGAAGGATGAATTGAAGCTTTTTTTCTAAATCGCCAAATTAATTCTGCAAAGAGAAAGTATATGTATGAAGTTAATGACTATACTAAATATTTTATTTATTTAATCATAGTTTTCATTTTAGAACAAAATTGTACTGATACATTAGAGGAAGAGAACACTCAGAGAAATGATTGGATGGTCTGACCCGTAAGTGGGCTGCTGTAGCCAATTTTGTTGGATGCTGGGGCGCCATCCACTTAGTTGGCTGAGGAAGCCACATTTAATGGACACGGTGGTGTTGGTTGTGCCAGCCAACTGTCTGACTCACCTATTTCTGACGGATCGGACATCCAACCCTGTTTGCAGCCTGTTCCATGTACTTACCAGTAATTACTTTTAATAATTTAGATGAATAATACGCCCAGGAAAAAAACCGACTGGATGCGTTTAAATCCACAGTAAAAATTATTTGAATCAGCATTTTTAAAAGGTAATTCCTGATTGCGACAGACTGGTTACATAAACTTATTGGAAAAGAGTTGTAAATGGTACGCCAAATATGAGATTCACCTGTGAGAAATAAAAATTTGTGTATAAAATTCTTACGGATTCTATATCATAATCCGCTGTTTTATTCTTTCCAATCCTCGAGCATTTGTCCCTGTTGACAATTGTGCACTTTTATGAAGAACGATGAGCACGACTCTTTTCGCTCGAGATCGTTAATACCATGCCATACTAACTTCAAGATGGTTTTTCAACATATTCTTTGCAACAACTCACGTCCCTATACCAGAAGCAAAAGTTCATTAGGGCCTTCTATTTAATTTTCCAAATTCTCACCTCGATAACTCAATTCGTGTGGATGTGAATGTTAGCAAAATGTATGTCGACAAATTATTCTGAGGTTAGTACAGCCCTATGCATTGACGTTAGTTCACGTAGCTTCTTAGCGTAAGCTGAGTTGTAGGTGGCGCTGGGTGACATTTAAACCTACTATTGCATGTGACGCATGGTAAAAATACAAAAGAATATTGTTCATTAAACAACATACAATAGATATCAATTAATAATAACTTAAAACAGACGTTAAACCAAATAATTATTTTTTTAACCCCTGGTAAGACAGATAAAAAATCTTATTTAAATTAATAAAAATAGAATTATATTAGCTTCCAATATTGCATCAATATTTTTTTTAAACATTATAAATAATTGAACATATTAATTATAAAATTCTATTGATCAGTTAGGGGACACAAATTGTGCGACTAAAAAATATTGAATTTATTTCAATAAGGTAAATTATATAAGTAGATATATATAAAATATAATCAGATCCTAGTAATGTAAAGATTAATTTTTCAAATTAAAAATTATGCAAAAATTTCTTTGACAAACAATTTTTACGTAAAACTTATTAATTAGCTTTCATTAAATAAACATTAAAATTTATTGATTTTCTGCGAATGCTCTCTATAAAATATAAAAGAGAAGAAATAAAAGTATTATATAATTCTCTTTAAACATATATCAAGAAACATTTATGAGGGAAGATATTTCTATACTATATATATACTATATTTCCATTTTTAACATATGAGAAATATATATTTGGAATTGTGTTTGAACTTTTTTGGTACATTTATTATATATTTTTAGTTTTTGGACGTTTTCTTTGGTTACATATTCGATTTAAATTCAGTCTTGGTCCAATGATATTATTATATAAATTAATGATTGATTAATTTATAATTATTATATAATATTAATAAATAAATATTAATTTAATTAATTAATAAAATCTAAATCTAATTCAATAATAAATTTAGAAATACAATATTTAGTTTTTTTTTTAATTAAAAATTATCTTAAAATAAACTAAATATTGCATTTATAATTTTATTATTAAACTTGATTTGGAGTCTGAATACGTAGTGTCCATTTTAATTTATACATTTTTTCAATTCCAATTGACATAACGTATTCAGCCTCTAAATCTAACTTAATAATCTAATAATAAAATTCGGAATACAATATTCAGTTGTTTTTCTTTAACTTAAAATTATCTTAAAGTTACCTAAATATTGTATTTCTAATTTTATTATTAAATTTGGTTGAGAGGCTGAATACGTAGTGTCTATTTTAATTTATACAATTTTTCAATTAAATTGACACTACGTATTCAGTCTCTAAATCTAATTTAATAACCTAATAATAAAATTCGAAATACAATATTTAGTTGTTTTTCTTTAATTTAAAATTATGTTAAGTTAACTAAATATTATATCTATATTTGTATTATTAAATTAGATTTAGAGGCCGAATACGTCTTTTTTTTTATTTATATATTTTTTCAATTTAAATTGACACTACGTATTCAGCCTCTAAATCCAATCTAATAATAAAATTCGAAATACAATATTTAGTTTTTTTTTTTTTAATTTAAAATTATTTTTACGGAAACTAAATATTTTATTTCTAATTTTCTTATTAAATTGCATTCAAGTGCTTAATATGTAGTGTCTATTTTTATTTATATATTTGTTCAATTTAAATTGACAAAATATATAAGTAAAAATAAACACCGCGTATAAAATACATACTTAACCTCTAAATATAATTAAAAAATAAAATTAGAAATTCAATATATAGTTTACTTTAAAATAAGTTTATGTGAAAAAAACTAAAGAAAATAAACTGTATACGTTTTTAAATTATAAATAAATACAATAAGCTTACTACTCTGAGAACAGTTCTTCCATCAGCTGCTTTTATTTCTCTTTCCAACAAAATATCTTTCGGAGCAAAATGTAACTCACAAACTTTATGCCCCGGTTTTAAAATTAAATCGTCGCGTCTTATTTCTTTCTGCCATAGTTTTACATTTTCTTCACCTTTTGGCACAAGAAAAACACTAACTTTCGTAGTATTAGAATCATAACCCGAAGTACATCCTGGAGCTATACACCGGTTTCCGCCTTTTCTTTTATTTTCAACTATTCCCGTGTTTTTGATTTTCTTTTCTTTTGGAGGGTCTTTTTCGTTCTTCATTTTCCCCATAATGTCGAATTAAAATCATTTGTCAAAAAACTTGCTTTTAGATAAAAATGGTAAAAAACGGAGCCTGCCAATACATCTGACATGTATTTGTTGACAAATTCAGGTTTACATGCCACCCAGCGCCACCTACAACTCAGCTTACGCTAAGAAGCAGTGTGAACTAACCGAAATACACGGGCGATGCATAGGGCTGTGTTAGTATGACATGGCCTTAAGAGACGCTGGGCCGAGCGTGAAGTTCTTATATTCTCAAAAGCTCAAAGATTTCATTTCGAAGAACACTTAATTCGGCAAGAAGTTTCGAAATATCGACAAAGGAATACAAATCATCTCTTGACTCTTGACAGGCTGTCAGGTTGGTTCTGCCATTCTGAATTTTGACACCAAGGACGCCAACCGGCCAACGGCTCAAACGTGTCTCCCTGACGCAAGCGCAATAGGTCAGGGAGCCACGCTTGGGACCACTGGCCAATCAGTTGGCTGTGTTAACTATTCAATAGTTGAAGGGTCCAATTGCATAGCTGCAGTGACCAACGAACACGCTTCTGACCAGCTCTTCCTTAACCAACAAAAAATGGACGTACCAGCTAACCATTTCTCTGAGTGAATAAAAATCTGTTTGAGAAGAGGTCTGTGAGCACCCTGAAGGACGTGGTAACCGTTTTAATTTCATTAACTGATTCGGTGCTGATTCTTCTCTCTTAATCCTGCTTAAGAAAAGTTTTACTAATTGAAATAGCAAGCTAGGGTAGGGTTGTTAAAAAAAAGCAAAGTTCTAATTTTTTTTGAAGTATGGCTTATTTTGTAAGCTTTCAAACACAATGAATACGTATTTTTTCTTTTTTGGATTTCTACAAATTGACGCCTTCATTGTCTACCGCTCCACGTCGCGTTTGTCTGGTTTACAGCTCTCTGTCGCATTCGCTATATACCGACCAAACGTGACTTGGCATGGTACACCGTCTAAACGCGACGTGGAACGGTATGAAAGGAATGTGTCGAAATATGATCCTGGAAGGCGTCATTTTTAGTACCCCACCAAATGAGCCATTCCCACAAACAAAATTTGAACTTTGCTTTTTTGCCACCCCAATTTAGAGTCTTTTTTTGTGGATTGTTTTTGATATAAAGTGCTGTACGTGAAGGGAATGATTCAACGTTTGTCAGGTCTGTGCTTTTGTGTTTTATCGAATTTCATGGTATTTGCTAAGAGTTCATACATTGAAGGGATCATTTTTAACGTTAATAAAATAAGGGAAAATGGATTATTTGTGTAAATAATTGTAATATCTTAATTTTGAGGCAATAACTTTAAAATATGGTAATCAGGTTTGTAGAGATGAAATAGCCTATTTACAAGTTTCACAATATAGCCTTCTTGTTCTTTCAACAAAGTTCAAAATGTTACACATTCGCCAAGTTTACAACTGTCTTCTAATTATTGTTAATTATTATATATAATGGTTATTATATGTAATGGTAATTATTGATTTTCTACTGAGTTTTATTGCCCTACTGTTCACTGATGAAATTATAAGAATTTCACTAGCAATTATTGAAATTTGTCAAATTTATAGATTTATAGGTCCCTTTGCATTTTTGGTGAATCACTTATCTTAATTTCAATGATTTCATATAGGAAATAAATATAAAGTAAGTAAAAATATACTTCAAATTATAGATTATCATTGAACTTACCGACTGGATTGGTGAAAATCACTAAAATGATGCACAAAATACTAATCGAAGCCCTCATTTTGTAACTATTTCTTCAAATAAAAGAAACTTATATATAATGATGACAAGAGTCTAGCTGATGTATAGTCTTAAAAATGTTTCAGTTTATATTACACGAGTCGCTACCTCATTCGTCATTCTAAGTTATTTTTATTTTCCTCCTCCTACACTGAAGTTGTAAATACATTAGATTTATGATACTATAAAAGGTGTTTGTTCAAGTAGTTCATAATAAAAAATGTTTGACATTGGTCTCAAACGATTTTTAATTATTACGCACAATTTAGAGGGAAGAAGAACAAATACAAATATTACATGCTCAAAAAAATTACTTTGGTGATCCAGATTATGAGAGATGTGTTCACTCAATTGATTTTGAAAAATAGGTTCCAAATAAATAAAATGGTTCGCTCCACTCAGTAGACCGTAAAAAAATCTATCGACAATGTGTAAGTCAATATTTTTTTTATTTTTTACGAGAAGAGCCTGTGCGCCCAAAATCCAAAAATTTCACCTTCTCTTCGTTAAATATTTTTCTACATGAAAATGCTTTTTTTACTATAAAATAACCTCCAATAAGACTACACTTTGCCCAATTTTGAGTCCCATCCAGGAAAGAACGATTTCTTCGGTAGGTAAATTAAAAAAAGTGAAGCGGGAATTAGCACACAAAAAAAAGCAAAAAGCGACATTCGTTTGATTTCTAAGCGTTGTGAATTTGGCGTAGGAGGAATTGTTCGGAATTTCTTCGAGAGCACTTCGAGTCACAAAGAATTGTTCTGGATTCAAATGTTGACAATTATACTTAACGGAAGGGGTTAATTTGACTTCAAGATTCGTACAACATTCTTACGACATTTAACAGGATTAATTTGCCTTCAGTTTGTACCCTCATATTTAAAATTATTTTAATCTATTTTAAAGCATTACTTCTTACCTGGATGGGTACTATTCAAGAATTCAGTGCTAATTTAGTGCTAATTTAGGAAGTCAAAAATAAATGTTGTGCCCTGTGATTTTTTTCAAGAATGTGTCGTAGTGCTAGCTACACATGAAGCTGCAACTCCCACCCAAAAAAAAACGAAAACTGCCACTCATATAAAATTTTGCTTTTCGCATATAGATTTAGTGTTAATTATGTGCTTTCGATATATCTTAAGCCTAAAATTCCAACAATTGTTTTTTTGTTTGTTAAATAAGCCTGTGGAGAATTTTGAACAAGTTCATACTATAATCCCAAAGTGTCAGATATATTGCCTCATCGACCATTCCATATAAATACGAAAATATGGTCTTCAATACAGGGAACCACTTTAAAAGATATAAATATTTCAATATCCCTCATTTTTGACTTTTTATATGGTGATAAACGTTATAAAGGTCACAACCTTGCCCCGGGTTGAGACAACTAATAAAGTAGTAGGAGCAACTACTTTAGTTTGTAATATAATCCGCTGCTATTTAACTGGTTGGGGCTACCACTTTTATTCGCAAGATTGGTAGTATTTGTCCTTACTACTTTACTTGTTTTCGCGACGACTTTCGATGGTAGATACTTTTTTTGAGGTAGTTGTACTTCCTACTTTGAGTATTACGTCCTACTACTTAAACTAGTAAGTGTTACTGTTAAATTAGTCAGTCTTACAAATAAACTAGATGATCTCACTACTTCGAGCAGTAATCCTTACTATCAAAATTAGTAGTACATTGGAACCTGGAATTAGAAACCTCGGATTTACGATATTTCCAGAACTGATGGCCCCGCAGTTTCGTGGTGAGAAAGGAGCTGCGGGATCGAAAAAGGCCTGCTCAGCCATGTGTGACCACCACAAGCATAGCGGTAAAAGGTGCAGTGCGCGGGTACTCACGCGCGTCTGGTGCGTAATATTAGTTATTCCAGTTATAAATGGTTCACACGGCCCTGACTGCTTACGATTGGATTCCCTGGACTTAAGATCAAGGCTAGTGCAGGCCATACCTAAAACCGTTTTTCATTCCAGGTTCCAGTGTACTTACTATTAAAACTAGAAATTTGTTGCTTAAAATTACTGGTTCTTAGACTACTGCGAATGTAGTACTTCTCAATATTGAAAATATGATAGATTTTACTATAAAATCCCATCAGTGGACACAAGAGGTCCTGAGGACGTCCTAGGAACGAGATCCTCATAGGACGTCATGTCAAAGTGGACCCACTTGCCCATTGGGATGTTAGTGAAAAACTAATATAATTTCAATATTTAAAAGTACATACTGGCAATAGTAAGAGCCAGTAATTCTAATGGTAATACAATGATTATATTTCATTAGTAAATAAAAGAAAAATTATGGCCTTCGAAGGAAAGGGTGAGAAAACAATATGCAACATTGTCATAAGCGATGAGAGAATAGAGCAATTTGATAAGTACGTATATCTTGGTAGCCTTACACCCGCTTGTTTACTTACACCCACTGTGCTCTACGGTAGTGAGACATAGACATATCAAGAAAAGGATAAGAGTAAAATTAACGCGGCTGGAATGCAATATCCGCGCATGGTTTGCGGTAAAACGCTAATAGACAAAGTCAGTAAAGTGAGAATTCTCAAAGAATGTGGTATAGATGATACGCTATTTGATAAGGGTGTAAGAAATTTGTTGAGATGGTTTGGGCATGTTGAGTGAATGAAAGATAAACGACTGACGAAACAAGTATATCGAAGTAAGGTAAATGGTAGCGTACCCAGAGGCAGACCGATGAAAGAGTAGCTGGAATGTGTGAATGAGACCCTAATTCGAAGAAATATAAAAAGCATGAGGAAATGCATGGAAGTGAGTGAAGCTGAAGAGGTATCATAGGACAGAAAAGTGTGGCAACAAATAGTTTATAAGAAATGCATAATGAAGAGTGCCAGGGGAGTGTATGATGCCTGAAGCAAAAGACCTTGGATACTAATGGGCCCGAGTGGAGAGCTTTACATGATGACTTTGTGAAGCTCTTCTCCTGGGGTGGTCGCTAGAGAGATTGATCAGCGACCTGAGTCGGAGCAGTTTTGCGGAACGAACGTGTTATTTAAATAAATAACCCGGGAATTCTAGATCAAACTGAAAAGCCCCCCACCCCCATCACCGTCTCCTACGATTCCCTTCCTCACCGAGTGAGTCACGCCCACCACGGACGGGATGTGGCTTAATGGTAGAATAATAAATAACACTAGAAAGTAATGAAGTGTCGTTTTGTATGTATAATAAATAATAAATATTTAGACATTTATCAAATTTATTAATAAATATGAAAGTGATATCCTTTTTTCAAAGAAATAATATTAGGATGAAAGTAGCTGTAATTTTTCACGTTTCAAAACTTAAAAACTAAAGTACATGTTTCAATGTAAGTCATTTTCCATAAAATTAAATATCGCAGAAGTCATCACATGCGATACATATTTTTTCTACCTCACTGCACATAATATATTCTATTCCTCGCCATTTAATCCACGGTACTTCGATGAAAGATGAGTTAAAGTATTGAGTAAAATTAGTTGTATATATGGGTCCTTCGAGTAAACTCAATAATTGAACAATAAGCTTCTATAAAGTATGAATACAGGAAGCATTCCTATTAGTCATTTATTGAGGGTACTCGATTTTTGGAAACCAGGGGGCTTACACGTATAAAATTCACACTTTGACGGAGAATGACCCATATGCTTTCGAATTCAGAAACATTATCAAAAACTGTGTACCACTTTGCTCATTGATGGTAATTGGCTCAAAGAGATTCGCCAATCCCTTAAAATATTCAACGTTATTGTCTTCTGCAAATAAATTCTCATTATAATGAAAGTAAAAAAAAAACCTGCGGCTTTGGCGATTACATTCTCATTACACTGAAAAAAAAGATTAGTTGGGACAACTAATAAAATTGTTGGGACAACTATTTTAGTTAGTAAATAATGGTACTGCTATTTAGTTAGTTGTGAAAACTATTTTTGTTAATTGGGGCAAGAGTATTTGCCGTTACTATTTAATTAGGTAGACTAACTATTTCAGTTTGTGAAAACGACTGTCTGTAGGTAGTTGAACTTACTAATCTATCGAAATCTGAATTAAGAAGATCACAGTGGGCACGCGGGCATCTTTTTTTGGGACATCTTAGAGACGGTGATGTCAGCTCAGCTGATAAGACGTTCTAAAAAACTATATCCCTATGCCCACTGGGAACTTCCTAATTGCAGATGCACTTTGTAGATTAGGATTTTCAGTAAAACTTAAAACTCGTTTGATTTTTCAATTTCTTATGCATACCTTCAAATCTTTCGATATAATCCCCGAAGCCTAAACTTTGCAACACTTCTGATGCTTCCATAATCTGTATATATATTAATGATGAACGAGACATCAAGTGAGCAACGAGTTATGACGGCCATGTCTAAGAGTTCTCCCTCGTTTTATCGCAGGTATGTTGGTACCTTTGTCGCATTCTCAATCATAGCAACCAAGGTAACAAATAAAATAGTTATATTACCTACTTTAATTTTTTAGAGAAATTAATTAGTAGTACAGATGACTAATTTATTAGTAACTCTGACTACTAAAACGTTACTAATGTAAACTAGTCACGAGTACTACAAACAGCTTCCTAAACCGACTACTTGCTCAGTTGGTGTTACTAACTGAATATTTCTAAGCACCAATGAATGCTTTAGTAATGAAAGGGTAGTAGCTCCAACTATTCATTTTTCTCAGTGTACGACACTTGCGCTTAGCGCTATATAAATATGTCATACAGACGGTTGTCCTTCAAAAATAAAACGACGTAGACAAAATGGAACAGAATATAAGAAGTAAGTATGTTCAAAGATTCCAGCAAAAATTCCGCAAATCTGGAAAGAAATTCCAGAAAAAGGAAAACCTGATGAATGTTCGAGTCGAAAACGGCGCTAATAATACTTTCAGTCGACAAGAACTCAAAATTTTGAATAAAATCGAGAGACTACGGGAAAACGAGAATTCATCAGAGCCTTTTATGATGATTCCAACAGTAGTAGCAATTTTGAAGCTGATGATGAGAGTCAAGAAGATCTTAATATATCTGTATTAGGATCTTCTTGACTCTTATACGATAGCTGAATCCGTACAGTACCGATAGAAAAATCAGGCGATGTTAATGTGCTTCAATTTTTATGAATTAAAACTTTATTTTATATTATTGTATAATTGTCCGCTGTTCCTCAAGTTTTTAATTGATGCTATAATTTAAAAAATAAGCATATTATTTTTCGTTGTTCCTCCAGTTTATAATGTACACTATTTCATTAATGCTGTCTCTTCGGTTCGTTTTGCGTATCCAAACACACTTTATGAAAAATGCGTGCGTAGAATGAAGCGGAAAGACAGCAATAATCACAAACTATAATTTAAAAGTTCGTTCTTTTGTGTTAATTATAAAGCAAAAAATATTGTTTTGTAATGATGAGAAAAGGAACTTTCACGACGTGCGAGCGATATGCGCTTCAATTGATAACGCATATGTATCCACACCTTATCTCTAAGACCGCTCGCTCTTAACGCATTGCCTTCCTCGCTTCGCGTCGCACGCATGTCCCTACTTTCTCGCTTTTCCTCGCATTGCCAAACTCTGCCTCCGCGGCTAATACCTAATACTAATCTACTATTTACAATATTTACATTTTATTTATATCTACTTCCTCTTACATTTACAATCTTTCCCTCTCCATTCCTCTTCCTCATTCCTTCTATTCTTCTTCATCTTGCAGAACACCCCCTTCACCCATGCTACTGCCCTTTTGCCTTTCCATTCATGCATCAATACCTCCATGCTTATCTCACTCTTTTCTACCTCCTCGCACTCCTCCAACCAGTGCTCCACTCTTGCATCCCCCTTCTCGCACAATGCATACCTCCTCTTCTCCCTAGAAAGCCAGAACCTATTAAAACCCTCCATGCAACCACATCTCATCCTCGGTATAAGCTCTTGACTTCCTTTCTCTCCTTTCTGACACAAATATTGCGCTCTCTCCCTTGGAATAATCCACCCATTGTTCCCGTTAAACCTTGACCATCTTATTCTCTCCTGCCCTGCTGCCTTCTCTCTCTCCGTGCCGTTTTTCTGAACCATCTAATACACCTTCCTCCCTTCCTCGTGCATCCTTCTTACTTCATCCATATGCAGTGCATTAGTTCTTTCCTTTCAATTTCCTTTCCCTTTCAATCTCCATCTTCCCACCGCATCTCCTGTTCTCCTTCTCCCACCAACACTCCCGAACCATCTTAATTCCCCCCTCTTCCAAAAATTTCTTCTCATATTTACACGCACGACTCCCTCTTATAATTCCTAAACTTGTTTTTCCAGTCTCCCGCCCTCCTGACAATATAATCAGGCGTATTCCTTGCCAACCCCAGTGTCCACTTCACATACCTCCCCTGTATCCTATTTACTTTCTCACTTTCCTTCCACCCCATATCTCCATTCCATAAAATAAGAGACTCTTCGCTAGCGATTCGAACAATTTCATTCTTTTATCAAAATGATCTGCGAAGAACTTCTTTCCCATCTCCCACACCTGCCTCATCGCCATATTTGCCATTCTCACTCTTTCTTTTATCTGACCATCCAGTCCCCCATTCCTCCGAAACAGGAAGCCTAAGTACACAAATTCTTTCACTTCCTGCGCCGCTTTTCCCTTGCACTTCCACTCACCTCCAAAGGGGTGTTGAGACTCGAGTGATCAGATACTCTATGCGACTCGGCTGAACACTAGCGACAATACAGACTCGCGGTGACTTGCGCTTTGGAGAAGTAACTCCGAGTAACTCCTAAAAATTATACAACACGCTTTGACTCGTGCTAACTCGCACGTACTCTATATCTGCTCTACGTCTTCTCTAGACTCGCGCTTACTCCAATTTGCATATGTGTGACTGCTGTGTGTTGAATATGACTAAAGAATCACAGAAACGCTCCGACTCGCACCAACACGAGTAGAACTCGGCTCGGCTCCTGTGAGCTCTTAGCAACTGTTATACATCGGCTAACTCTTTTAAAGCTTGCGAACTCGATATTTTAGAGTGGCAATAGAGTAAATCTAAGAGTATTCAGATCGCTCGAGTCTCAACTCGAGAGTGAACACTCCTTTTCCACCTCCCTTATCCCTCTCACCTCCTTCCCTGAACACCATAACCTTGGACTTTTTCGCATTCAGCTCTAACCTATTCGTTTCCAGATATCTTCTCAACCTCTTCATCATCTCCTTTAAGGCCTCCTCGCGTTTAGCCACTAGCACTATGTCATCTGCATGCGCGAGTTACGATATCCTAACCCCTCCTACCACTCCGGCCGCTAGCTAACTTTCCATATCCGCGATTAAAATCGCAAAAGGCATTGGGCTAAGCGGTCATCCTTGCTTCAACACTCTATCCATCCAGAAACCCTCCGAAATTCCCTTCCCTGCTCTCACCCTATCTTTCCCCTCTTCATATATCTTCTTTACCCTCTCTATCAGGTCTGTATCCACTATTCTCTCCTCCATCAACTCCCACAACCTCCCTCTATCCACCGAAGGAAACGCGCCTTTGAGATCCACAAAAAACGCGTACACCTTCTTCGTGAATTCTCTATCCACCACGTGCTGCAGGACGTAAATATTGTGGATAGTGCTCCTGCCTTTCCTAAAGCCTGCCTGTGTCTTCGGCAATATTCCTTTCCTTTCGACATCCTTCTGCAGCCTATCCGCCAACACCATCGCGTATACTTTATACGCCGTATTCATGAGCGTAGTCTATCTATAATTTTTCATCATACCGCAATCGAAAATTCGACTTTCGATGCCAGTGGAGCGGGTCGAAAATCGTATTTCCAACCATAGGGAAGAAAGTGACAGATCAATGTAAATGGCGGTGTGAAATACGGCTCCACAGGCATCTCAAGTCGAATTTTCGATTCTCGATATAATGAAAAATGGACCCTCGTCATGCAATATACTATTCCTGCATATTTCTATCTTCTTTCTTAGACAGTGGCACAATAAACCCCCCAAAAATTGAAATTATGACAAAATTTTCTTGTAATTTCCTTAAATTAAGCTATCAGGATGATACTTTTTGGGGTCATATATGAGCAGAATTAACCTTTTTGGATATAGCGGTACATTTTGGGGTAGGAAACTCATATGATTGGTACATGGAATTCTTCTTTGAAAAGTCCTCTAAAATTCCTATAACAAAAAACATTTTTTACAATTTTGGGCTTAGCACTCTCTTAAACTTGACCAGTGAAATTGTCACTGGTTTAATCAGTATTTTCAAATATTACTGGTGAACCAGTCATTTCCCGAATTTGACTGGGCAAAACAGTAAGTGACTCAACAAAAATGGCGCGACGTTACTAAATATACCAGAGATGCCAAAGGAGAAATCTATCGAGTCTTTGCATTTCTGGAGTGAAAACGAACTTTATTGTGTACTAATGTTTTATTAGAAATATTCGGGGCTTGGCTGAAATAAGCAGGGGATACGAGTATAATATCCTTTGCCTAAAACTGGGAAGGCCCCTTGCCATTTGAGATTGACTTTGAGCGACGCGACACGTTGGCGTATTGACGGTCCTTCCCACAGTCAGGAGCAATATATCGTATCCTATTAGATTGCAGCCCGGCCCTCATTTATTGTTGTGAGAGTAAAGTGCGGTTTTTAAGAGATAAGTTTTCGAAGATTAGTGCAAGAGTGATGAATGATAACTGTAATACCTAACCAGCTGAGATACGATACCACGTACGACCAGATGACTACTGATACTGAGTAACTAGTAAATCTCACTGATTGTCATTTACATACTTCTGGTTGTTTCAACCAGTGACATTTCACTGGAAATCAGTGAGATTTCACTGGTTCATTTTAAGATATCACAAGCACATAATTAGCACTAAATTCCTGCCCAAAGCATGATTTTATATAAGAGGCAGTTTCCGTTTTTCGCGGTGGGAGTTACAGCTTCATCTTAAGCTAGCACTACTACCCATTTTTTTTAAAAAGTACATAGCACATAAAGTTTGTTTGGCGACCTAAATTAGCACTAAATTAGAATTAAATTCTTGCATAGGGCCCATTTTAATATGATAATCTGGTAATTTCACCTTCACGGAACTAATATTAAACGGTGTTACGTGGATTTCCAAAACTAAAGGAAGATTTTTAGCACATTTTTTCACAGGATTTTTTATTTTTCTCTATAATGCATCATCAAAATACAGTATTAGTCATAATAAATTGGGCCAGTCTGAATTTTGTTTTAAATATTTTATTCTGGATGATCGCGTTAACAATAAACAATACAAATACAGATAAAAGATGATAAAATTAAAGTGATTTATCACAGCTTATAATGCAATATTTCTCGCTGACAATGCTAAATTTCTCAATAATCTGAGAAACTAAAATTATGACACAAAGAAAAATGTCGATACGTGATATCTGTTGAAATTTGTTATTCCAATTTTTCGAAAAATAAAATAGTTTGGGCCAGGGTTTGAACAGGGTTGGACCAATACTGGGCAAAATTGTTTACAGACCTGGCCCATGATTAGTTTTATCTTCTATACAGTATTATGGTAACAAAATGCGTGACCGTCCGCGAAGAAAGTGACATAACGCACGGCAACCTCCTGTTACAGGAGGAGCGATTGAAGAGGTGAACCAACACTGGAATTCCAAAATAGGGCCTGACTTTGCAGTTTAATTACAACTCGTACTTCTTAGATATAAGATTAATATCTAAAAATTGCTTTTTTTCCGCGTTGGGTCCCTTTCTTCGCGAACGGTCACATATACCAAAAAAGCGTGTAAAACTTAGATTTAACAAATCATTTTTGTTTTTTGAAAAAAATGAACCCTTCACCGCTGAGTTCTGTTCATGTATATTCCAAAATGGAATCATTCGCGTATTTATTATATCTGAGCTACGCGAATGTGTTTTGACTTGAATTTCTCAAACAGCAAGCGATTCAGGGGATCATCCCTCGATATTGGTGCAGTTACATCGGCATCGTTGCCATCTATGCGTACTTTAACTCTCCCATATTCATTATCAAGATCCGCTCTACGAGCCGTTAATGGAAACAAATATTTACCTAAGATTATTCCAATGACGTACTCATGATTCTTATCTGTTGCTACAGGCCAGAAGCCTGTTCGTAAACGGAAACTTTGACCAGGAAATACGTAACTTTCAAAATGTTGAATATTGAGTTGAATGGGCGAAGGATGAACTGCGGCCTTTCGTCGGTTTCCTCTACTGAAAGGCCAAACTGATTCTGCAAAAGGAAAGTCTGAGTAGAAATAGTATATTGCGTGACATATAATTTTTCATCATATCAATAATCGAAAATTCGACTTTCGATGCTCTGGAGAGGGTCGACAATCGAGTTTTCTTCCCTAGGGTAGAAAAATCGATTTTCGATCCGCTCTAAAGTCATCGAAAGTCGAATTTTCGATTGAGGTATGATGAAAAATTATTACAGTAATCATTCTTCAATTTATTTAATCAGAACGAAATGCACTTCAAATCCGACAGGTGTACTTCCAGTCATAGAATCTCTTATCGATCAAAATTTTGGTTTGTTTTTCGAGAAAATTAGGCGAAACATGTTATTCCGATTTAAAAAACAAAATCACTCTCAAGTTATAAGAATTTTATTGTTGAAGTTTTTTTTTTAACCCTCTATAACATTTGGCTTGGTGGAGATACTTAAATTTTCATTTTAGATTCTAGTTACGGTTATCGTCCTCTTTTACGCACATCGGATTCGGGCAATGAAGGGAAAGAGTGAGTAAAAAGTGAGGTGTCGAGGGATTGGAAGAGATAGGAACAGGAGCGAGAGAATGAGAAATAATAGGAAATAAAAGGAGGCGAGAAAGGAAAGAAGGGAAGAATATAGGATCTGTTATTGGAATCTAGCAAGCTTGACAAAAAAGGATACCGAATTTATGAAAAATTTGAAAAAAAGAGACGCAGTAGTAATAACGGAGATGCGACTAGATGAATATTGATGGGAAAGAGTAAGGGGAAGGTCATCAAAAGTTTACAGATGGAAAGGAAAGAGACGAAAGAACAGCAAGCGGATTGATAGCAGAAAACGTAGAGATGGGAGTAGGGAGGTGCAAGATAGTGGGTATGTATGTGAACGGATATATGCAGTAGATATCAGAGTAAAGTATGAATTAAAAAGTAAAGGTAAAAAGACCAGAAAGAGGTCTACAGACGGAAAAGAATAGTTGAATGAGAATGACAAGAATATCAAAATGGGAGGCGGAAATGTCAACAAAAAGATGGAAATAATAATAGGAGAAGCAAAAAGATCATTAGATGAAACAATCAAGAAAGAAGTTAGTGAAGGAGCGTGTAAAATTTAAAGAGAAAAAGAAGGAAGCAAGACAAGGATTAAGAAAATGGAGTCAAGGGAAAGTAGTGAATAAAAATTGCTGAGTTGTGTGATAAAAAAAGACGAGGAAAATAAAAGGTATGGAAAAGAGGCGGAGAAGGCTAGGACGGAAGAAGAGGGTTGGAAGGTAGTCATTAGAGAGAGTGACACTAATTCCAATGTTGTAGAAAGTATATGTAGGCTGTTTTATCAGAGAGGTTAAAGAAAGAATTAGAGGAAAGAAGGATAGGGAAACTGAATTAGACAGGGTTTAGGAAAAAATTAGGGTGATAGAAAACATATATCTTCTGAAGTACCTGGTAAATGACAGGACTGAAAGGGATAAAGGAAAAATGATAGCAACGTTCGCAGACTTAAAGGCGTCGTTTAAATCATTCGATAGAATCGACATAGAAAAAGGTATGGTGAAAAAGCGGATCAGATAGGGTTGAATAAAGAGAGTATTAGAAATTTTAGCGGGACAAAAAGCAGAGTGAAGGTAGTAGAGAAAGTAGAAGATAGCTTCTGATTGGTGAGAGGAGTAAGGCGAGGTTACCAACTGAGAACACTTTTACTTGATATATTAATCTCAGACTAAAAAGAAGAAATATAGAGAAAGGAATGGGAAGAAGTTAGAATGAGAAAAGAGAAGATATATACACTGGCATACGTGGATGATATAGTGTTGATGACAGATGGCGAAGAAGGAATAGCGGGCTTAATAGCAGGAGTGGTGAAATACCTGGATTGTACACAGTTGAATTTAAACATGAAAAATACAAAAATAATTATGTTTAGAAATAAATAGAGAGGAAGAAAAGAATAGACTAGGAGATGGTAGGGAGTACAGTTAGAAGAAGTACAAGTATTTAAATATTTGGGATATACCTTGTAAACAAATGGAAATCATAGAGCTCATATAAGAGAATGGATAAAAAGGGCGGTAGGGGTGATGAAATATATATGGGGAATAGCAGAAAGAAGGTAAAAAGAAGATCAAAGAAGGGGAATGTGGTTATTTGATACTCTGGTATGGCCAGCGTTAGGCTGTGGAGTAGATATATGGAGAATGAAGTGAAGGGAAGAGATTGGATGGATACAAGAAAGGTATATTATAAGAGAAGAAGCGCAAAAGGGATATATTAGGTACTCAATGAAGAGAGACGGCATAGAAGTTTATGTCGAAGCTAAAGGAGGGAAAGAAAGGGGAATTATTGAAGAATTGTCTGAAGGAGGTAGAAGAAAGAAGTTCTTCAGCGCTAGAGATATAAGAGAGCGAAATTGAGAGGCACGGGATACAACTAGTAGAAAAATGAGTGATGATTAAGAACTCAAAATGTATTAATTGGTGTAAGATGATAAAAAGGGAAGGAGTACTAAAGTATCCAGAAACATTATAAGGAGAGAGAAGGTGGGCCACAATAGCAAGATTTAGATTTAGAAGGGATGGGATGTTTTTGGGAAAGAAACAGAACAGAATTTGTGAATTGGAAGAGAAAACATGAAAAGCACGTATGGGAAGGATGTAGGCGAGGAATGAAAGATAAAGGAAACTGAAAAGGGATTGTAGTAAGGATTTTGGGCGAGGATGGACTGGGTAAGAGGTTAATGGAAGAACTGGAGGGGGCTAGAGGAACGATAGAGAAAGAATGGAAGAGTGAATTTGAAAAAATGGCAAGGTTTATTCGGAAGAGAAGTGAAATAAAAAGAAAACGAACTTCGTTCGGAAGCGTAAAGATTTGCAAGTAATGGTTATTTAATTGTATAAGTAAATTAAGATGTGAATGTGCTCTTGCTCGCTTTCTCGATTTTTTTGGAAATATAAACAACGTCTTTGCAAAAAAACCCACTTTTTTATATTTTTTTTGTTAAATTCGAACTCCTGTGAGGAAGTTAGCCTGTTAGTTTTATGCGGGCAAAAGCATTTTTGCGTACGATAATTTTTTTGTTTTGCTGAAAAATTGAATTTTGGTATTTTTCTTACGATTAACGATAGATTCGACAAAATAATGTGATAAGGTTTCCTTATTTTTTTAAATTATACAAAAATATCTCTTAATCTTTTATGATATCATTCATCTTTTGGGCAAAGAATCCAAAATTAAATCGTTCGAAAAAAAAAAACGATTTTAAGTGTCTCTACCTGTCTCATTCGAAAGGGATTCGAAGTTTATTGATTTAATATGATCAATTTGTGTAAAAAAGTCAATATAACAGAGAAATAGACATCACTCTGCTAAAAAATTGAACTTATTTTGTAGTTTCACTTCTGTGTGTGCGTACATTAAAGAGATTATTTTGAACTCAAATAAAGCAATGTAAAATGGATGTAGTGTCAATAATTCTGATCAGGTTGCATAACGTTTGCATATATCAATCAAGAATAAAATATGAGCATTGTAAATACGTTATGTTCGTGGAGTAGGTGACGCAGCCCATTCAAAAGTTTCACAATATTGCCTGTTTCAATAAAGTTGAAAATGTCATACAAACATGCCGTCATCAAATTCTTATATTTTTCATACCAGCGCTTGAATAAATTTATATGTTCTCACAAAGAAATGAGTTTTTTTACTAACGAATGAGTATACATATTTGGACTAATCGAATTAATAACTTCCTACTAATAATTAGTTCTAACCTTTGTTTTATTGGAATCAAATTAGTAGTAAGTATCAGTAAAATTTCGGTATTGTATACATTTAGAGAGTCGTTTTTTCGACTATTCATTTGGAGAAAATTAGTTATTTTAGTGTCAACAATTTAGAATAGAAAATAAATCTGCTGTAATTAATAATGCATTTTAAATTACATAGGTATTATTATACTTACCAGCAGGATTAGGCAAACCCTCTAATGTGAGAAAAAGAATGACAATCACAATTCGCATTTTCTTGAAACAAAGGAAAGTCGCTTATCAAGAGTTTCGTCGAGAGTGTAACTGATGAATATTCTAAAAAATGTTTCTGGATATATACTAGTCGTTATCTCATGTGTCATTATAAATTATTGGTATTTGATTAATATGTTTCTTCTGCATTATGGTCGGAGATATAATTCTAATATGCGCCATTATTATGTACAACATAAAGTAGACAAAACAAGTTATTTACCCAATAGTAAAATCAGTATTTGCGAACAAGCATGATAACATTTTATCTTTTGATAGAAAAGGTATATTCATGTCATAATATTATATTTATTATCACAATAAATTAGGAAATTCAAAATTAAAAATGATCAATTGCAAATTAAATATAGAATAATGTATTTATTAAAAGAGTAGGAATCCATTTCATCAAGATAGTAAATTATAATTTTCTCATTGATAAAACAACATTAAGCAATGCAATTAGCTTCACCAATTGGTCAGAATTTTTTTAATTCAGGAGTTTAAAAATTTCTAATAAGCAATGAAACTTTAGTTGAAACTTTCTTTTCCACATATTCTCTAGATAGATCCATTAAATTTTTTTCCCCATTTTGGATATATGTATTTTGATTGATTTTCTCAGAAACTGATATTTTAGTGGTGATTTCACTTACCTTACATTTCTTATTAAAAATTACAGTTAAAGATAATTGAAAAATGTTAAATTATAAAGGATAAGTTTATTTACGAATTTTACATAAAATACTATTTATTTTTGAGTGCAATTTGTATCGGCATTTACTTGAAATGTACTAAAGTTGAATTTCTGAGTAGATTGATATCACTTGCTCTTTTATAATTGACGTTTTTTAGACAACTTAATTACATTAAATCATAGATCATTAAATCGTAGAGTTGAAAATTTTTAAAACAGTTTAAAATTTACAAGGTTGAGTTCATTTAACCTCGTTAAATATTTGTCTCCGTAAATATACAATAAACCCAAGTACAGAAAATCCGAATTTGTTGGGTGGGTATATTGGCAAAAAAACGGACCATTATATTAAAATCTCATAAAATTTTATGTTCCTCTAATTATATCTGTAATATAAAATACCTTGAAAAAATAATTTATTTCAGACAAGAGTTGAACGTAACAAACATTTTTCCAAATTCATACTTTTATTAAGCTTTTATGTCGCAATTTTAAAAGGTGTGACGTGGATTTATAAAGCTTGAGAAACATTGTTTGTCAGTTTTCTTTCGCATCACTTCTTATTTGTAGTACATCATCAGAATATAAAATCGGCCATGATAATTTGAGTTCATCTAAAAATTTTTGTTACGTCCTATTTTGCGCAATCGCGTTAACAATAAACTATATAAATATAAATAAAAGATTAGAAAAGTAATGCATTAGTATCGCTTATAATTTTATGTGACTCCGGTGCATTAACGCGTTTTTATGCGACAGCGTAGAGTATCGTAATGTTGTACATTACGATACTGCGGACGATCACTCTTCACATTACACTCCGCTGTATCGTAATGTACTACATTACGATACTGTGCGCTGTCGCAACAAAACTTGTAAATGCACCGTCGCCACATAAAATAATATATGCGCCAATGAGCACAATTCGGGACTTCACATGACTCGCTTACAATGCTCGTATGACTTATCTCGCCTCGGCTTCGATCGTCCTACGAGCATTGCCGCTTGTCGCGTAAAGACCCTCATTATGCGCCTCGGCGCATAATATACTATAATATCGCTGTCAATGCTGAACGCAAGAAATGATAACTGTGAAAATAGACAAAAATATATATAAATTATATATGTATATATATAAAATTAGTTTGTTCTGATTTTTCGAAAAATCGAAGAGGCTAGGTCATGATTAAACCTGGACTGGCTCAAAGTTGTCATCGACTAGGGCCAGGATCTGTTTTTTCTTTTATACAGTATATTTTCACAAAAAATTGAACCCAAAGTGCTTACATACGTTCAGACTTAGCAAAAACTTCTTTTTTGTTTTAATTAGAAAAATAAGCCAAAAGTGATATCATTCAATTCAGTCCTCAAGATGGTCAATGTTGAACCAGGTACCCTCTCCGGAAAATTTGATAACCAAGCTGGCTACCAGGACTTTTCTGGTGAATCATCCAAATTAAAGTCCCTAGGCTCAACCACCGGGAACATTGACAATGATCAACCGGGCCTGAGCTATAGAGGTCCTTTGCGTTGCCGGCGATCGATAATAAACCTTCTCGAAGTGTCGACGGGGGAGAGGGTGAGCTGCACGAGGTAGGCGATAGAGAATAATCATGTGCAGTTAGGGAAGGTACGCTTTGAAGGGGAGTCGGCGGAAGAGATATGGGAGGATTTGAAAGAGAAAGTGAAGGGGTGTGTGCAAAACAAGGTACTCAGAAAGAAGGAGAAAGGAATGGTGAAGCCGTGTTGGGAAAGAGAATGTAAAAAGATGAAAAGGAAGGTGAAGAGGAAGTACAAGAAGTGGAAAGAGGGTACTGCGAAAAGGGAGGAATACGTAGAAATGAGGAAGGGATTTAGATTGATGTGTAAGAAGAAAGCACAAGAAAAAGAGAAAGATCTGGAAGAGGAACTGGGAAGTGTTAAGACAGAGGAGGAAGTGTGGAAGATAATAAATAGGTTTAAGAAGCGTAGAGTGGGGACAAGCGAGAAGATAGGGAGTGAGGAGTGGAGGGAGTTTTTTAAAGAATCATTTCAGGACCCAGATTCAAGGAAGAGAAATGATGGGAGTAGAAGAACGACGGAGGCAGATATGGAGAAGCTGAATGACGAGGAGATAGAGAAATAGATAAGGAAGTTAAGAAAGTCCAAGGCAGCAGGTCTGGATAGGGTAGAGAACGAAGCGTGGCTGTTTAGTACACAAAAGGTTAGGGAGAGGCTGAAGGAGTTAGTGAAGAAAGTATGGAGGGGGGAAAGATTCCCAGGAGGGTGGAGAGAGGGGTTAATAGTTCCACAGTATGAGAAAGGAGATAGGGATATACAGGAAAATTATAGAGGGATTACGCTTATGAATACGGAGTATAAAGTATATGCGATGGTGGTGCCGGAGCGAGTGAGGAAGGTTGTCGAGGGGAAAGAAATATCGCCGGAGACACAGGCGGGCTTTAGGGCGGGTAGGAGTACTTTCGACAATATCTGCGTTCTTCAGCACCTGGTGGATAGAGAATTAGCGAAGAAGGGGTCGAGAGTGTACGCGTTTTTTGTGGATCTCAAAGGCGCGTTTCCTTCGGTGGATAGGGGGAGGCGATGGTGGAGAGGGGAGTAGAGAGAGGCCTGATCGAGAGGGTAATGGAGATATATGAATAGACGAAAGATAAGGTAAGAGGAGGGGAGGGGATCTCGGAGGTATTCTGGATAGATAGGGGATTAAGGCAAGGGTGTCCGCTTAGCCCAGCGCTTTTTGCGATTTTAATCGCGGATATGGAAAGCCAGCTGGAGGCCGGAGTGGTAGAAGGAGTTAGGGTAGGAGGTGTTAGAACTTGGTCACTCACGTATGCAGATCATATATTGTTGCTGGCAAGAAGCGAGGATGCCTTAAAGGAGATCATGAAGAGGTTGATGAGATACCTAGATAAGAATAGATTAGAGCTGAATGCGGAAAAGTCCATGGTCATGGTGTTCAAAAAAGGAGGTGGAAGGGATAAGGGAGGGGAGTGGAAGTGGAGGGGGAAGGGAAAGGAGGTGAGAGAGTTTGTGTACCTAAGCTTCTTGTTTCGGAGAAATGGGGGAGTGGATGGTCACATAAAAGAGAGAGTGATGAGGACAAAAGTGGTGATGAGGCAGGTGTGGGCGTGGGGAAAGAAGTTATTCGCAGATGATTTTGGAAGGAGAATGTAATTGTTTGACTCACTAGTGATGAGTGTGCTATCATATGGAGTACAGGTGTGGGGGTGGAAGGAAAGTGAGGAGGTAAATAAGACACAGGAAAGGTATGTAAAGTGGACACTGAGGTTGGTAAGGAACACGCTTAATTATATTGTCAGAAGGGAGACGGAGAGAACGAGTTTAGGAATTCTAATAGGAAGTCGGGCGTGTAAATATGGGGAGAAATTTTTGGAAGAGGGGGGAAGTAAGCTAGTTAGGGAGTGTTGGTTGGAGAAGGAGAACAGGAGAGGGGATGGGATTGGAAGATCGAGGTTGGAAGGAAAAGATATTTTAGAACGAATGACCTGCAGATGGATGAAGAGAGAAGGATGCACTAGGAAGGAGATATATCAGATGGTTAAGAAAAACGGCATGGAGAGAGAGAAGGCAGCAGGGGAGGAGAGAATAAGGGAGTCAAGGTTTACCGAGAACTATGGGTTGAGAATGCCAAGGGAGAGAGCGCAATAGTTGTGTGAGAAAGGAGAGAAAGGGAGTCAGGAGCTTATAGCAAGAATAAGATGTGGGTGCACGGAGGGTTTTAATAGGTTCAGGCTTTCTAGGGAAAAGAGAATGTGTGAACTGTGCGGTAAGGGGGGTGCAAGAGCGGTGTACTGGTTGGAGAAGTGCGTAAAGGTGGAAAGGAGTGGGATAAGCATGGAGGTATTAATGCATGAAAGGGGGGACAAACGGGCAGTAGAATGGGTGAAGCAGGTATTGGGTAAGATGGAGAAGAAGAAAAGGAGTGAGGAAGAGGAATGGAGAAGGAAATATTGTAAATAGGAGAGGAAGTAGATATAAGTAAACTGTAAATATTGTAAATAGTAGATAAGTATTAGGTATTAACCGCGGAGGCAGAGTTTGTCAGTGCGAGGAAAAGCGAGAAAGTAGGGACATGCGTGCGAGGCGAGGCGAAGCGAGGAAGGCCAGACAATAAGAGCGAGCGTTATTAGAGATAAGGTGTGGATGGATGTTCGTTTTTAAGAAAATTCTGTACAAAAATGGGCAACTAAGGTAGATAAGCCCAGGTCAAAACTAAATTGATTAAAACATTGAATTTATTAAAAATATTAGCTTATATAATACACTTCCTTAAAAAATTATTACTACGTATTTTCTGCATTTTACTTTATATACGGAAACATTTATTATTTAAAGTTTCAATAACGGACCGCTATCCTTATCAGACGTATCTTATTCTAGAAATATTAGATAAAAAGTTGCTTCGGAAGCTATCTAATCATTTCCAATTCTTTGCGAACCTTTCCAGATTTGTATTTGATTCATTCCGAAAATTTCCTGTAAAAGTTGAATGTCAGATTTTAAGTAAAAGCGCCATTAATTTTATTTATAATTGAGTTACAAGCTACTTTTGAAATTTAAAGTTTAAAGTTGCCTAAAGTTACCTCATTTGGAGACAAAGGATAAAAAAATGGTTTCCTGATTTCATTTTCTGGCATAAAAGTTACGCAAGAGATTCAAGCACGGAGAGGCGAAAAAAAAACGAAAAGATTTAATTTTGTTTCTACGATTTTAATTGTTTACATCTCGTACGTAAAATAGTTTTGACTAAACATCATATCCAGTCTTGATGAATTGACCTCAAATTCACATATTTCCTTCTTTCTGAAGGTATCAATTTGATCTGCAACAAAATGATTCAAGAATGTAACAGTCTTTTAATTCTCTATATAGATTTACTGTGGTTAAATTAACTAAATTAGTCGAGTATTCTTTGAAATCATTCGATATTTCGTGAGTCATTTAAATTACTTTAAATTATTGAACCGTACATATGTTTAATTATCATCGAGGCTCGATCATCAATTTTCAATTTTCATTATTAAGTGAAACAGCCTATAAAAATCAATTTCTTAGAAAATCGATCATAAATGTAACGAAAATTGCAATTAAAAATTACTGAAAATGCTCTTGAAGTTAAAAATTAAGTACCAGGATGTTCTTGCTCAATAAGAAATATTATAAAAAGAAACAATATGAAATATTTTCTGTCACTTGCCAAAATATATAGGAGAAACGAGAAATGATCTGCTGCAGCCTCGGTGGCGTAATTGGTTAACGCTCCACTCATGGATAGTGGCGTTCCCGGTTCAAATCCGGGCTGAGGCAGATTTTTTCTCGTTTCGCCATAAAATTATTTGATTATTAATCGACAATGTTTAACATCAGAAATTAATTAAAAATGATGATTCAATCATGAAATTATAATTATTATGAAATATTACATATATAATATTATTATTATACAAATTAAGTAGCTACAGTTTAAAGTGGGATCCGAACCACCGGAATCGGTAAAGGAACATAGAACAATTTCCAGAGGTACCGGCTCAAAGATCGAACCCCGGACCTCTAACATGAAGTCCAAACACCTAATCGCCAAGTAGATATTAATTTTATGAATTTCAATAAATTAGAAGTTGAAAGTTTTTTTATTAACCGAAAAAATAGATAAGAATGTTACAACTGTTATTAAATTTCAGGAATAACGAATAATATGAAATTTCAGGGGAAGTAATTCGTGTTTATTTTTCAAATGTACATAAATTTAGAACATATTGACTAATTGCAAAACTCGAAATTATTAACTAAAAATGAAAACATTTTAAACATACTCATATTATAATCAAAAAGATTTTAACAAACTGATTAAATATGATAAAATACATTTTTTAAATGTTAAGTCTGAAATAAATGACTAATTTTAGCATATTTAACGTACGCGATGAGATCACGAACAGCTTTGTCGATCAGTTTACAAAGAGCAAATAATTTAAATATTAAATAATACATTTATCTAAATTTTAATCTTAAATAAATTATGATAAGCTCATCAGTACATGGATAAGTGTTTATTCAGCAGCGGTATATAGATTAAAAATACCATTGTTGGGCACGTAAACAATTAAATTAATTTTTCCTAAAAAAATTACAACTAATTGTTTTCACCCTGGACAATTGAAAAGATTTAAAAACCTTATTTTTGACCTATTACATTTTTTTACAATATAATTTTTTCACATCAATATTGGTCTTATTTATAAAAAATATAGACTTCAAATAATAGTTTTACATTTTACAACTTATAATTAATGAAGTTACGGCATGCCTCAAAATACAAAACTTTTTTTGCACAATGTGGCAAAAAGCACTTTTTTTAGAAAAGTTTGTCTACAAGCCAATTTTCAATCGATTTTTATGTTTTTTTAATGAAATCAGGCTTCCAGGTATAACGAGTTTGTGCAAAAAATTGACATTGACCAAGTAGGTTAGAGTGAAAAAAAATGTTTTATAATGTTTTAAACAAATGAATGAACAAAAGCTATTTTCTCGTGATTCGCAATAATAAGTTGTTTGAAATTCATAATTTTTATATAAAACATGAGAGAAATTAATGACTAATTGCTATTAGTTAAGAATTTCTGTTGTTTATCAATTATTTGAACAATGTTTATAAACGAATCCACATTTTCAACATTATTACATGAACAGGCCCAATTTTTTTGCGGAACCAACTCTGTTCAAATTTATCAAAAATATTAATTATTCAAACAATATTTATAAACAAAGTCATAGTTTAAGCATTATTTCTGAAACAGGACCAATTTTTTGCAAAACCAACTAGAAATGTAATGTCAGTAACTGATAGTTGTAATTGTGTTCAAAATTATGAAAAATATCAATGATTTAAAAAATATTTATGAACAAATCCACATTTTAAACATTATTCCACGAACAGGCCCAATTTTCTTGCGAAGTCAAAAAGAAATGTATTGCCAGTGACTCGTAACTGTAATTTTGTTCAAATTGACCACAAGTATTTACTATTTAAATAATTTTCATAAATAAATGTACATATTGACCATTTTTATAAGAATAGGCTCAATTTTCTTAGCAAATCAACTAAAAATGTATTGTCAACACCTCTTTGTTATAATACTTTGCCAATAGACAAGAACAGTTAATTATTTAAACAATTTTTATTTTAAAAATGTAGATTTTGGCCACTTTTGAATGAATAGGCAATTATTTCCTTTGGTCATATTTTTCTGATAAAGATAATTTGTTGATTATTTGAACAATATTTAGAAATAAATTCACAGTTTGAAGATTTTTGTGTGATAAATATTAATTTTTTGTGGAATGAACTGAAAAACCAAGGTAATTATATATGTGTTAATCAAAGGTATGATCATTGAAAAATAGTCAAACTGTGAATTCGTTTATAAATATTGTTTAAATAATCAACACTATTTCTCAATTAGAAAAATATAAGAAGGAATAATTGGCAAGACATTTTTTGTCGATTCCCCCTAAAAAATTAATATGTTCATAAATATTGGTCAAGTAATCATATTAGCTCCTGTTAATTGGACAAATATGACAAGAAGCAGTCATTGGTAAGATATTTCTAGTTTATTACACGCAAAAATAAGCCTAGTCATGCAAAAGTGGATAAAATCTAAATTTGTTTATAAAAAGTGCTTCAATAACTAAATATTCTTGTCCATTGGCAATGTATCATAGCAAAAAGTCATTGGCAAAGTATCAAAGAAAAAAAATCATTGGCAATACATATAAAAACTATAAATATGAAACAACTAACCATTGCGAATCACGAATCACGAATGAAAAAATACTTGACTTTGTTTTTTGAAGGTCCATTCAAAAGAAATCATAGTCAAAACTAGAGAATTTCGGCATCACGAATATTTACTGGCTGGATTTTCTTACGGAACCGTCTGTTTAGAGTATCGTTCTCTAATATTGGTACAATCTCATTGGCATTGTTACCATGTATACGAATTTTAACTCTTCCAAAGTTATTATGATGTTCAAATCTAGGATCTATGAATGGAAGCAAATATCTAGATATGACTATTCCAAGTATAAACTCGTGATCCTCAGTTATTCCGACTTTATAAAATCCTGTTCGTAAATCATAAATGCGACCTGTATATGTTAAACTTTCGTAATGATGAAGATTAAGTTGAATAACAGAAGGATGAACTTTGGTGTTTGTCAATGTCCAAGTTAATTCTGAAAGAAGAAAGTATGAGAAGTAAAATAATTATTGTTTTTAGTAATAAATAAAAGAAATAAATTATAGTTTTTATTTTTAATCGTGATAGTTGCTTGCGATTTTCCTTGATCCTTATAACTTATTTGAAATGAAAACATCAGATTGCAAAACGATTGCTAATATATCAATCAAGATTAAAATATGTCGTGTGAATGAAACTTCTTCCAAAAAGCAAAAGGGAAGCTAATTATTCCAGAAAAAAACAGCTTCTAGGTTAGTTTTGTATTTTTTAAATTTATTTGATGTTTATCATAATAATGATAAATTTAGCATACTGTATACTATTACAGAATACTCTGTAATACTAGCCCTAGCGCTATGTTATTGGCCTATTGTCTTTCGAAAAACTCCATAAGACTAGATAGTGCCTACCGTTTAATCATGAAAATGACTTGATCCGTAAATTACAAAATTTGGTAATTGAATTCGACAAATTCTTACTAAAGGTTTTTCTACGCATGTATTTTATTTTAAGATTGCTATTCCGAGAATGTAAATTTACTATGAAAAAGTGTATCGAACATGTCGTAAAATTACCAGCACTTTTAACAGTCTTTGAAATACCTTATGCTGGTGGAGGTGACGTAGTGTATTGACATTTTGTACAAGACTCCCAGGCAACACAATCTCTGGCAGACAGCTGTCTCTAGCATTCCAGATAATCTTATTATACATAATTACGTACCGATGACAGATAATCACTAAGCTGATTATTATTATTATTATTTATTATTATACCATTAGGCCATTTCCCTTTCAGGATAGGCTTGACTTGGTCGGTTGGAAAATAGTAGTGCGTAGATGGGTATACAGGTATAAGGTAGATAGGTATGTAGGTGTAAGGTATGGACATTTTAGATTGATCTAGAATTCTCGTGTTATTTATTTAAATGACACGTTCGTTCCGCAACACTGCTCCGACCCAGGTTGCTGATCAATCTCTCTAGCGATCACCCCAAGTGAAGAGCCTCACAAAATTGTTATATGTGGTTCCCCACTTGGGCCCATTAGTATCCAAGGTCTTTGTTTCAGGCGTCATTCACTCTATTGTCACTCTGTTTACAAATTATTTGTCGCCACACTTTTCTGTCCTGGCATAGTACTCTAGCTTCCTTTACGTCCATGCATTTTTTCATGCAATCTCTTGTGTTTCTATGGCTTCTTATGTCTCTTCGGATTACTGTCTCATTCACAGATTCTAACCATTCTTTCTGCGGTCTACCTCTGGGCATTCTGCCATTTACTTTACCTTTATACACTTGTTTGGTCAGTCGTTCATCATTTATTCTTTCCAGATGTCCGAACCATCTTAACTGATTTCTTTTCCACATGTCAACTAGTGTCTCTCCTGTACCACATTCTTTGAGGATTATCTCGTTTCGGACTTTGTTCATCAGTGTTTTCCCGCATATTATGCGCAGAGGTTTCATGCCGATCGCGTTAATTTTACTCCTGTCCTTTTCTTGGCAGGTCCATGTCTCGCTACCGTATAGTACAGTCGGTACGAATATAGAATTATGTATGGCCATTTTAGCTTTTTTTGATACGTTTTTGTTTCTGAGAATGGACCCTGCTCCACCGATAACCTGCTTACCCTAATTTATGCGCCTATCTAACTCCCCATCTATTTTTCTGTCGCTAGTGAATAGGCTACCCAGATATACGTACTTGTCAACTTGTTCTAATCTGTCATCATTTAGGACAATGTTGCACATTGTTTTCTCACTTTTTCCCTCAAATATCATGATGTTTGTTTTATTTACGTTAATTTTTAGGCCCATGTTCTTCATGCTTATATAAAGTTTATTTAGCATTCTTTGCAAGTCCTCGATTGATTCTGCCATAACAATCTTGTCATCTGCGAAAGCTAACCCACGTACCTTCACTGTTTCGAGATCTACACCTTCTTCGTCGAATACGGCCGTTCTTAGACACTTGTCCACAAATATGATAAATAGCCATGAGGACATAACGCATCCTTGTTTCACGCCTTGCATAATATCGAACCAGTCAATCAGTTTCCCATTTACCCTGTCACTCGCTTTACTACCTGTATATATTGTTTTTATTGCTTGTAGAAGCCCTCCATTTACTCCGTACTCTTTAAGGACTTCCCAAAGTTTATTTCTATTTATTTTGTCAAATGTTTTTCTAGGTCAACAAATGCACAAAAAACTTTCTTTCCTACTCTCAAGCTTCTTTCTGTGATCTGTCTTAAGCTAAATATCTGATCTGTACATGTTCTTCCTGGCATAAATCCACTTTCGACTTCCCATATATTTTCTGCTGTGATTTCCATTACCCTACGAATAAGTATTTTTGAGTATATTTTACTTAGGGTACTTAGTAAGCTAATACCTCTGTAGTTACTGCAGTTGCTTTTATCTCCCTTTCTTTTGTATATTGGTATGATAATCGCTTTTCTCCAATCGTCTGGGACTTCTCACCTCTCGATACATCAATTTATCAATTCGCACAACCTGTGAGGTATGTACTCGCCACCGTATTTAAGCATTTCAGCGCTAATACTGTCTACACCAGCAGCCTTACCGCTTTTTAAGTTCTCAATTATATCTCTAACCTCAGTGACACAGACTTTTTCAATTGGATTTTCTAATCCATTATGTTCTATGTCGCAGTTCTGTTGCCCTATATCTTCACGTCCTAAAAGTTCTTCAAAAGAGTCTTTTAATAACTCTGTACTTTTACTTTGCTTCATCTGTTTGTATAATAGTTTCATAAGTCCTTCAAAATCGTTTTGTTTTCTCTTCTCTTCTTCTATTCTGATTTGATCTTTACTCTCCTTGACTAGTCGTTTAACTTTCCTATTTTTGTGTCTGTAAACATTTTTGAGCCTATTACTCTCCTCATCGCTAAGACCTGTGATGTTCAGCGTTTTTTTGTGCGCTTCTTTCGTTTCGTTTTGGGCTGCCTCAATTTCATCATTCCACCATGCATCACCAGATTTTCTTCCTACAACAGCCGTACCACATACTTCGGTCGCAGTTGTAACAATGATATTCCGTTGTAAAGTCCACGCGCACTCTAAATCTTTATTGTTTAATATTTTCTCCCAAATTGTCTCATCTATACGTTCGTTCAACCTATTTTGAATGTCTATTCGCACTTCCGGTTTCTGTAAATTTTCAATCTTTATTCGCGTTTTTTTTTTGTTCTCTTTCTTCTCCATTCCTGCTCTGAATTTATTTTGGAGACTAAAAGGTAATGGTCAGTATTGCATTCGGAACCCCTCATGACTGTTGTATCTTTAACTAGTTCTCTTAGTCTTTCATCCGCAATAACAAAATCAATTATACTGTCGCTATTTCCTGTACGCCAGGTGTACATGTGGATCATTTTATGTCTAAACCAAGTATTTGTAATAAATAGGCCCTTTTTTAAGCATAAGCTAAATAATTTTTCCCCGTTATAATTTTTTCTTGTTGGATCCCCAAAATTACCTAGCACCCTTTCTGTATCTGTATCCTGACGTTGGACGCCGACCCATCCGTTCATATCTCCTAGCAGAACTATTCTTTCACCTTGATCGCAAGTACTTATTGTATCATTTAAAGTGTCCGAGAAGGCTCCTTTCACTTCTCTCGGATCACTATCGACTGGAGTGGAACGCTACGATAAATAATCTTCTGATTCCTACCTTCATTCTAACCCACAGCAATCTGGGCGATACATATCATTGATCTTCTAGATGCTATCTTGCTTTTTCATTCATAATTAAACCGACTCCTTGACCCAGGTTTAAGGATTGCTTTATGAGGTCAAGGGTCATCTTAGTACAGGCTACCGAAATCTGGACGAGGGATAGGCTCTTAGAGAGGGCACCATCCTTTAGGCCAAGGGTCTTCAGCGAGGGGAAATTTCATAATTTGGACTTGCGGTCCAGATGTCTCACCTTCATCACTACGTCTCCTCACTCAGCACGGAAAACTTTCATGTTACTGTTACAGCTGAGGGAGGAGGTGTAGTGGTGGAAACGGAACATGTGGCCCGTGAGTAAGAATCATAAAATTTCCCCTCGCTGAAGAGGCCTGCTTTAGGCTCAACGAGGAACTAAACGTGGAAATTTAGGAGATCCAGTGTCTCCAAAAGTAACTCAGAGCAACCGTACTAATTCCTGGTACTCCCAAAGGTCCAACCGTCTTTCTGAGGCACCTGAGTTTTCGGAACCCTACTTTACGAACAGATTGTTGGAGAGTATACTTAAATGGAAAGGACACCAGACTGAAAGGAACGGGTTGGATTCTAGTTCTGGGTCTCTCCGTAACCGCAATAAGGGCCCCTTCAGCTATAGAATACCGACTCTATCTAGGGGCGGATAGGGTCTTCTGACGGGTGACCCAACGAGGCTCCGCAAGGGATCCCGAAACACTGAACTGCCTGATAAAAGTCCACTCTCCAGTATTCTAGCGAACACAAACTGACAAAAAGGTGGAATGCTGTGCCAGGATAGTGAGAGAGAGAGAGAGAGAGAAACAGATAAGGCTGACTGGAAATTCGCCGCAAAAATCGTTAATACCAAGAAGGTAGAATGGGCCATCGGGTGCTTCTGCCCTTTAAGTCACTGAAGGCGGACGGCATCTACCCAATGATTTTACAAAAGGTCATGGACTGCCTAGTCCTGCTACTGACGGAACTATTTAGGGCAAGTATCGACCTTATGATTATTTTTTTTCAAACTTTTTTTGAGTGCACTCGGCTTTTCATCACCAGCCACGGACTGAGTCAAGTACCTGATAAGATGAGGATGTTATAAATTAATTTAATAAGATGTGTGAACTCTTTTGCGATGATGTTGTAGGTACAAAATGTAGAGCATGGTCTAGTTTGGTGTTTGTCTTTTACCGCTGTTATTCTTACACAGCTCAGCCGCGAGCGTTGAAGGTCACAACATTTGCCTTTGGATGCTTTCTTAGAGCTATCTTCTTAGAGCTATTATTATTATTTGATGATTATTTTCTTATGTGAGAAGTTGTAGGCTCCGGAAGCTACGATCATGGTTCTTTAAAATCAACCAATCCTGACGCAACTGGAACGTGTACGACATCCGCTTCTGCTCCTTCTGTCCTAGAAGGTAAGCAAGAGCGGGAAATTTACGCGAGATAACATCGGGCAACACTGTTCCTTGGAGTCAGGTCTCTAGCCGCGGATGATCTTACGCGGCAGACGGGACAGTTGGAGATGAAGTTTCACCTCTGGATACTTTTTTAGAGCTACCAATCTTTGTAGAATGTTATGAGGAACAGTGTTGACGGACCAGATGAAGTGATCCCAGAAGAACAGCCTTTTGCATCTGGTTCGCGATGGAATGAGCCTGACGCTGGCAAGCCGGAATCTTGTTGAGTTGGCTAATAAATGAAGCTTTCATACCTCCAAGACAGCCGATTATGAGAACTACAAGATGGACTTTGAAGCCTTGGTAGAGCCTGCTTAGCTCGAACAGAAGTGCTTGATATTTCGCCCGTTTTTCTTCCTCCTTTGCCGTGATATTACCATCGGCTGGTGCCGAGAATTAAATCACGTAAATGATCTTGTTCTTCAGATCTTGGAGGACAATATCAGGCTTCGTAGCACTGATACGTTGAGTGGTCGAGAATGAGAAATTCCAGTAGATCTTACACTGATCATTCTCCACAACGGACTCGAGTTCCCCCTGGGCGTATGACAAGACGGGCAATAGATCAACACAATAGAAGTGCCTCAGATGGTAATATAACACTTTTAGAGCCGCATTGTGTCTCTCTATGTACCCGTATCGTGCATATTTTGAGCATCCACTGAGAACATGTCCAAGTGTTTCTGGCTCTTGCTTGCACGCTCGGCAATTGGTATGGCCTACAGGTATATTCATTATGCGCTCGCGGTAAACTAAGGTGTCTATAACGCCATCTTGACAGGCAAAAAGAAATCCCTCAGTCTCCGATTTTAATCCAGCAGACTTGAGAAACATGTTGGACAGACCCATCGAGAGCTCTTCTCTACGTATAATGCCGTAGAATTTACCATGAAGGGGCTTGTCAGTATGTTCTCTTAGTAGAAGCGTATGTTCTGCTTCCTGTACACGACTTTTGAGCACCAAAGGTGTTAGTGATGCTAGGCCATGTGTAGTGTCGCTGGAATCAAATGGGAGACCCAGCTCCTCTGCGGCCCTATCTGCGGCACGATATAGAAACGCCGCAGCATTGACGACTTCATGTTGATTTACTAGTCGCATAAGAAAATCTGTGCTATTTAGAACTGAGCAGGCTGTAGCCAGAACCGTTCTGCGATGAAGACACTCTAAGCTCAGTAAGCCTCTACCCCCTTTATCTCGAGGGAGCTATATTCGAGGTACGATCTAGGATGATGACTTCGATGGATTGTCATCATCTTGTGTGTGCTTCGGTCAAGTTGCTTCAACTCATCGACGTTCCATTTTACTGCACCAAACGTGTAGAGCAGTATAGGAACGGCCAGCATATTGGTCGCCTGGATCTTATTCTTTCCAGATAATTCGGAAGCCCAAATTTTTCTGAGAATTTGGCGATACCTTTTTCCAAGGGCCGTTTTGAACGCAAGCACATCATGGGTTTCCGCTTGCGGTATTCCAAGATATGTATATGTTTCTCCAATACCAAGATGTTGAATGGTATTTCCGCCTATGAGTTGAACATCCTGATCGTGACGCGATGATGTAGTTTCTAATCTTCCTTGGCGTAGGTGGACGCAGGCACACTTGTCCAGTCCGAAGCTCATGCCAGTCGCTTTAGAGTACCTATTTACCGCCTCCACAAGGATGTTAAGATCCTCTTTCGAGGAAGCAAAGAGTTTAAGGTCGTCCATGTATAAAAGGTGGTTGACCTTATATTCTCTTTTGTTCGGCGGGCCACATAGGTATCCAGAGCTTTTGCCTCGGAGCACAATAGATAGAGGCAAGAGGGAGATGCAGAAAAGTATCGGACTTAGAGAGTCTCCTTGGAAGACTCCCCTCTTATATGTGATATAGCTTGTAGTCACTTGTCTTTTGTCAGATGTTATGACAAATCTTGTCCGCCACAAGAGCATAGGCTCTTTTATGCATCTCACTATTTTTGGATGCACCTCCATGCACTCAATGAGCTTAATAAGTAGCTCATGGTTCGTGTTATCGAATGCCTTACGGTAGTCAGTCCAAGCCATGGACAGATTGCGTCGATACCTGATCGAGTCCTGGGTGATACACCTGTCTATTAACAGGTTCTCCCTGCAACCTGCCAGACCTCTCTTGCATCCACGTTGTTCAACTATTGCACTCCATACCGGCTCCATAGATGTTAATATCCTGTCTTTAAAGATGCCAGTGAATAGCTTGTAGCTGGTGTTTAAACAAGCTCTGAGCCTGTAGTTCTTTGGACTTGACAAATATCCGGTCTTAATGATCAATACCGTGCGTCCTTCCACTAGCCACTGCGGGAAGGGTTGTTCTCTGTTTAAGAAAGTAGTAAATATTCGAGCTAGATGTTTGTGCGTAGAAGTAAACTTCTTCCACCAAAAGTTTTTGATTTTATCTGGACCTGGCGCTGAAAAGTTCTTAGTTCTAGCGATAACTTTCTTCACTACTTCAGCAGTAATTAATGGACACTGTTCCTCTGGACCTTGTAACCTTTGCCTTTTGGCAAAAGTTACGAAAGAGTGATATATCTGAAGCGTCTTCATTTAGCTGATAAGTATCTCCATATACTTGTTCCCAGAAGACTTGAATCTCTTCTCGACTAGGCGGATTTTCAACGGCACGTGACGTTTTATTGAACAGACGGGAAGGATGAGTAGAAAAGGTGGAATTTTCCTGAATCAACTTTACTCGCCGTTCAAGGCGCTGTTTCGCTGTTGAAAGAGATCTTATTTTTTGCGTCCAGTGCTGCTTGATGGTCAACAGTTTACACTTGTTCAGCGTGTGATTTGTTTTCCTCAAGTTTCGAGCAAGTGCCCTAACCTTTGGAGTGAATTTTTTATTTAATGTTATGTAGCTAATCACGCACTGAATATTTGATGCATGCCGTCTCGCCGTTTCAATTTTGAATTGAAGCTGTGCAATACGCTCGCGAGTCTTACTGAGACGTACTGAAGTTTCGTTACTTCTACTGTCGCTAAGCAAGGACACCGCCTTCTCGTAAACAACACAGTTCAGATTCCAGAGATTAACATCTTCGGGGAGCAAATCGGGGAGAGCAGTATTAGCTTCAGCTAATTTGTCCATCCTGAGAAAGACTTTTTGGTGGATAGATCTCCTACTTCTCATGTTCGCATTATCGGCTATCTGCAAAGGTGGTCTTGCTGGAACGGGTGGAATGTTCGATGGAGGATGTTGCTCTTCTTCTTCTTGTTGATAAAGAGCTTCATATCCGTTTTTTCGCAAAAAGGATACCTGATCTCTTAAATACTGAGGCGTTTGATGAGCATATTCCGGGTGCATATTGACCCAACGGTCATGTAACCTCTGCATGAATCCTCTTCGCGCCGGTGAGCTTCTTTGCCAACAGGTAAGGATGTCTCTCCTGAGTTGGTCCGACCATTTAAATCGATGTTCTCGCGTTTGTCCGGGGCCATTGCCTGGTCGTCGCCTCGGTTCGGTCCTATTGCCACTCCCAACTGAACCATGGCCTCCATCCGAGAGAGGCCTATTGTGGGTGGCACTGCGCGATACTGGTTTCGTAACCGCATACTTCATTGCATTGGGGAGTTAGCCCAAAGCAACGTGGCTGACTGCAAGAGCCAGAGCTCTCGGGCGATGGGGTCGCCACATCCCTACGCCTTTGGTGTTTCCGCCCGGGATCATTATTATTATTATTATTCGGAAGGATAGAGAAATTACCTGCACATAGTACTTCGGTAAAACTTATTGTACTATATACACAAAAATTTAAGTATCTCCCATAAGGCTCGAAAAAATAATCACCAAGGTATCTGTGTCTGACCAACACTATTACAGCACATTCACAAAGTATGCGTTGAGCTGTCTCGTCACGAAAATCACACTTTCGACAAGAGGGGTTGTCTCCAGTCCAAATGTTCCAAGTGTTTTCTCAGTTGGCAGTGTCCAGCAAACATGTCTACTACGACATTAAGCTGCTTTTTTCTATATCCAAGAGTTCATTAGCTCTCTTATTACATGTACCAGATATGAACTTCTTGGATTTTTGAGCATGTAAGCATTGTCCTTAAACACCTGCCGTCGGCATGCAAATACGGCATAGTGGCCTTCATTTCCAAACCTGGGAAAAAGGGCTACACTGCTGCTATAGAGTTGCGGCTGATTGGTTTGACATAGAGGCTGCATTCAGCAATATCTCTCCAGAAGTCATCTGCCGGAAAGCTTGAAGGTGTGGCGTGCTAACCCGGCTAATAAGGTGGATAGGAAGCATGGTACGCCGGATGCGACTCGAAATCACATGTGATAAAGGACTGTTTGGGGTAGGAGCGCCGCGGGGATGCCCACAGGGGGATGTTTTGTTACTCCTCGTGTAGTGCATTGTTCACGGGAAGTCTGGAAAAGACCAGCCCACAGCGGCGGTAGAATACATGCTCTGTGAAGAGGCACTATACATTAGAGTAATCGCAAGTAGATGGACTTTGAGGACTAAACACACTAGGCTCTCAAGTGACATCAGTACATATCCCAAGCAGGGATATGTGAAACCAAATGGTATCCCGTTCTTCCAAGGGAAAATCTGGTACACAGACGGCTCCAATAGAGTTGAGGGAGGGGGATGGGTATCAGGAGCAGGAATCTGTGACAGCACTAGAAGGAGAAACGTACTATATCGCCTACACAAATTTGCAAAAATTTTGGAAAAGCTTTTCCGAAATGTGTATAATATGTATAACAATTTTGTAATGATTGAGGTTTAGAGATATAAGGAAATTAATTGCAAACTGTCGGCTTTTATTTCTGATATAAAAAGTATCATAGGAAGTGAAGTATTCCCATTAATAATAAAAGGAGGTGTATCAGTGCTCAACCGTGTGCAAAACTACGAATCTTGCCGACGTTTCATGAACATTGCAGTTCACTTCTTCAGGTCTAACAGGAACTAAAGTTTTAGATTATGTTGTTCTTATAAATACTCTCGACGATTTCGATTGCTTCTCTATGTTTTCTTGGAAAAATATTGTATGTTTTTGCGATGACGGTTGTTTTGTAAAATAAAATTCTATGTCCTTTTCGATATGATGCTAAGCTGGTGCTGATTGCGTGAAAATTTTTAGCCTGACTTTACTGTAATGTTCCTTTACACGTTGGCTTACCGCTCTCCCGGTTTCTTCAATATAGAGTTTGCCACAAGAGCAAGGGATTTTATTCACTCCCGGATCACTGGGAGGTGCCTTTTTATCATTAGGATTCTCTAGAAATTGTCCTATTTCCGCAGGTGGTTTACCGAGTTAAAATTCGCGTAACTCATTAGTCACTGAATTACCTGCAGTTAAAATCGGTACCTCGCCAGTACTAAAGCAGTACTACGCCGAAACGTTGCAGGGCACTAACTTTCAGTATTTACATTGCTCCTAGTTTACAACTGACGCGATACGACGCCATTTGTAAGGTCTGGCGTAGGATCGACATTTTCACTTGGGACACACAACAAAATTTGCCCAATAACTTTTCCTGCGTTAAGGCTAATTGATACTTTATTTCTCATGATACATTTTCGTCAGGATTTAATCAGAAGTTCAACAAATGATTTCGAGTAGGAAAGGAACTCGCATATTGCAATAATTATAATGCACCTAACAATAAAGCTATTATTATAATTACCAATAGGATTAGGAAAAACCACTATGTTGAGACACAGAATACCAATCGTGGTCCTCATTTTCTTTAAAGAAAGGAAACCCACTAATGAAGAATTTCGATAACAGTGTAGCTAATAAATATTTCTTAAAATGTTTCAACATATATACAAGTCGCTATCTCATTCGAAGGTTAAATTATTAGTATTTCATCAAGCTTTTGCTCCCAAATTGAAGTCGAAAAAATACTTCAGATTTACGGCATGGTTATATGTACAATCTGGAGAAAAATGAGATACTTATTTCGCATTTGAAATATCAGTATTCGCTAAAAACCATGATAAGGTTTCAATTTTTTATCAAAAGATAAAATGGTACAACTTTGGGCAAACAATGGGCTTCATTTAAATTTAACTTCAATTTCGCTGAGATAAAAGTACATTTTTTTCTCTTTGATGCTAGATTAATTAAAGCTCCTGAGTATTTATTTATTTAAAGTCAACAAGCATTAATTTTTTCCAGTTTTAAGGGTTCAATTTTGATTAAACCTTCATAAGTACCAATTAACGCAGCTAATCGAGTAATTGTTAAACCTAGGAACTAAAAAAAGTATTGTATAACCCTTTCAAATGCAAAATAAAAATCGTTTAAAAAATAGGTTTAGGACTTTGAATTTGAAAACAATGATTACGCCATTCTATTCTACATACAAAATTACATCGACTCGTTGAAGTGGGATTTTTTTCTGTACCTAATTGTTTATGTAATATAAAGGAAATGTTATAAAGAACAATACACGATTAAACATTTAATTATACTGCATGACTGATTGGTGGGTTTTAAAATTTAGCGAGTTTCAATCAGAAATAACCAACACTAAACTTTAAACTAAGCTCTTAAGAAAAGTCATAGTAGGAAATAAAGTATTAGCGATAATATATGTCTGGGAAAATTTATAGGAAAGCTATTTAATTGCACTGAAACCTGGATTGAATTGCGGTTTCAGGCATGGCCGGCAATTGGCCTTGAAACTATTTCCAGAGCCTCCAAACGGAAGTATTCAGGGCCGTTTGAATCGTTTCCAAATGGAATACATAATATTACACAATAGACGCGCGTGGGTAGCCGCGCACTGTCATAGTTGTAAAATCTCATTACAGCGTGTCGTCGTCTTGTAATATTTGCTTATTAATTTTGGTTAACTTTTTTTTTCTTGAAATTAATGTTGGATCTACAATAAAGTTGATAAATATTCGTACTATTTATTTTGCAAGTCGTTTTTTATTTTGAATGTGTTTTGTGTTGTGTGGTTGAATCTTTTTCATGATCGCAATTTTATGATTAAACTTCAATTTTGTATTTTTACATTTTCATAAATAACTTAATGATTGAATGGGCCATGATTATATCACTCTTAAATTCTTGCTCGCCTAACAATATTTACTAATCCTATGATTGGTTTTTCTCAGACTCTCTAACTTGATATTATATTTATATCGAAATAAAATTTTTGCTGAAATTTTATAATGGATCTTCCTACTCGCTCGGATAATATTGACAAACGTTTCAATTGTTGAACCATAATAATTGATTTTATTTTGAAAATTATATATTCATTCTTTTACGTTTTATCAATTGAACATTTCTGAAACTTTGACTTACAATATAAGAATGAAATAAATTCATTGTAACTAAATTATTCTGATTGTTATATTTTAGCGCCTGAATATAAGACCAAAATTTATCATAAATTCAAAACCATTTCCAAACAAATAAAATAAAATTTTTTGGTTAATATTCAAGAAATAAGTTACTTTGGAAATTAAAAATTTGGGTTGGATGAACATAAGCTCTTATTTGAAGTTGTTTTCATGAATATCAGTGAAGGTCCAATTGTAATGATAATTTGGGATAACATCGGAAATTTAAAGTGACTCAATTTATCAGTATACTGTTGTGTAATTATTAAATCGAAAATCATTCGTAAATATGGCTTATGAAGATACGATCATAGACTTGCAAAACGAAATTATATATCTGCGTGCGACGACTGCAATGGAAAAGTATCAAATCGAGGAATTGCGAAAATAAGCACAGTGAAAAGGGGGATCGTTGTATTCGCGACGATGCTGCTCTTGTTTCTGATTATAGAAAATTAATCCTTCGGTGGTTAGTGACGAGGAATAATTTTTCATTCTCGTAACTCATTAACCCAGTATAAAGTAAATGTAAACGATAACATAATTGATAATTATTCAGCGTAGCCGCCAATTGTAATTGATATATTTAAAGTTCCATTTCCACTTTTTCTTCATAATAATTGCCCTGTAACATGGATTTTGGAGAAGTTGTTCAAGTATCTGATTCTGCATAATCAGACAGATAATTTTGCGGTTTCGAATGTTTTGCTGAAAGTAGACTGAAAAAGGCCAATACAAGCATCGCAAAGAATTCTTTCAGATATTTAAATTGGAAATGCTTCTGTCAAAACTTACTTTTAGTAATTTCAAATTAAAAAAAAAATCATTCTCAGCAATGATTAGATTCTAGGAAAAAAGGCTTTCAAAAATTTGCGAAACAAAAAAGTTTAAATTTGCGGTGCGCGGATTCCGGATTTTCTCATCTCATTCTACCAAGCGTCGGCCGTAAAGTTAGCGGTCTCTGCAGAGAATAATAAAATGTTTATATTATCTCTTGATAATAGGATCATTGAAGAAAAATTATGCTATGTTGGAAATCAATCGTTTTCAGATTCTAACGTTTTAAAATTGTTGGAGAAAGCTAATGTGAATATCACAAATCCTTAATTTTATAATTTTGACATTTATAATTGTGAAAATATGTATTATGTATTTGTTATATTCAATAATGGAAATTTATTTAACTGTAATGTTGATTCATTCTTTGAAAAAGAAGCGTTACCTGAGGAAAGAGAACAATTTGGAGGCGAATTCCGTAAAACTCAAAAGTTCTCGAAACAATTTCTACTTCTGCTCTACTAAAATAATGATTTATCTAATTGTATTTGTACTGGAAATTGTATTGATCCTGAAATTTGTTTCGATACTTTGGAGCAAGAAATTGAAACTTGTCATGGAAAAATTGTTGTAAATGAAAATTTGAAAGGAAATCACGTAGAATCCACGTAGAATCGAAAATCGTTTCCATGCTTGGGCGGGGTTCGATGGATCGCAGCTTCGCTTATGGGATGTAGCGATCTGGGTCGGCCACCGCAATCGATTCAATCAATCAATTTAATCAGCTTTCTAAATCCATAGTAAACAATTCAGGTGCAACAGATAGAATCCGGTTTATTTTTAAATTTTCTATTAAAGGCGACATTTTGGAATCAGAACATGGATCACTGACTTCAGAAAATCAATCAAAGGGCAAAAGTTCTTGTTCTTCGGGGAACGATTTTACATACGAGAACGGGCCGAGTCCACTTCAGAAATATTCTCGAGAACAAGCTGCTTGTTCACCTGAATCTAAACAGAAAAAAACAATACTGTAGGTCCCCTCGGAAAAAGCTGGTGCGTTACCAAGGATAAATGGGCTCTTTCGAGGGCCTAACCCTGGGGTCGAAGCCGATTTTGAAAAGACTCGAAAATGAGTCAGCGATCTCCTTGCGCAGAGGCAGGCCCTCTCGAGGGACCTCCGCTCGGTGGTCGCTGGATATCTTCAAATAATGACGACACACACATACACTTCCATAACACACCAGGACAGTGCTTCGAATCTGTGCATCTAACTAATAACCTCAGAGGGATCGCTCCGTCCACCCTAGTCTGGCCGTATCCCCCCTTTGCGGCCTGCTAAGGGAGGCTGCCGAATGGCAGAGTGGGTGAGGATCACTTTGCCTGATCAACAAAAGAGAACGTCATTTACTGTGCGATAGGTATGCCTGGCACCTGAGAGGTATAATCTCAGAACGTTGGTAACAACAAAACCCACCGAGATCCAAAAGCACTCGGCGAGTAATGACCGGATTCGGAGTACTGCCTTGAGAATAAACACGGGTATGGCACAATAGGTTTTATAGCTTGAGCGCTAGAGGTGAGGACCTCACGGGCCCCCTCGCCTACATTAAAAATACAATACAATATACTATAATTAATTTCTTGCGTGTACTTTCTTTTTTCAGAATTACCTGGGTCACATAAAGAAAGCGCAGTTCACCCTCATCCAATTCATCTTAATATTCATTATTACGAAGGTTTATTAAATCCAGGTATAAGTTTCAATTTACAAGCAGGCATTTATGAAGTAGGAATAGATGATAATTACAAGTACATAATTGGTGTAATCATAGCGGAACATTTGTTTCCATTCGTGGATCCTAGATCGCATCATAATGATAATCATGGAAGAGTTAAACTACGCATAAATGGCACCAATGCCGACGAGGTTGTACCAATACCAAAGGAGGATCCTCTGAATAGTCGGTTCTACCGAAGATTCAGACCAGATAACGTTCGCATTGGCGTGGTAACTGAATAATTTTACTTAAAGCTAAACATGGTTGGTAAGAGCGGTAGGGTAGACCATTTTTTCGATTTAAAAAAATATTTATATGAGGCGAATGCATGATTTAAAATTCAGTGGTTTTAAATAAAAATGTCTGCGATACGTAAACACGTGATTTTAGCTAGTCTATCGTCGTTGTAAATTTAGTAAAGACAATAACATGAAGTAGAGGGATATCGATTTCGAGGTACCGAGAGTAAGTCTCTGATGATTGCTCAGTTGATCGTCTTTACTTGGTCCTTGCATTCGAATCTCCGCCACACTCTCTGTACTCGTAGGCAATCTTAGGATATTTATTATTTTAGGAAAAGTGATATGTGCGAAAGTGTGAAATATGGTAAATCATCAATTAAAGTTTGCGGTTCTTCGTTTTATTTTAATTATTCAGTGTGGCGTTGGCTGAGCATTTATCTGAGATATCGATCCGAGAAACGGAGAATCTTCCCCTTGGAAGACCGCAATCCATCGCCTTTTTCCGTTGATTGGAAGGAAATATTTCGATCCTCGATGCATCAGACGTCTCGTGGCGATGCGATAAGTATTTATTTTATCGGATCCATAATTATCATAATTAATTTGAGTGTTTTATATGTATGCTCCATGATTTCATTCGATATAAGTATTTCACGTCTCTTTTTCACTTTTTATTTGAATTTTAAGGTAAATTGCTCAATCCATTTACATTTTATTATTGATATCTGGGTACGTGTTTGAGTACGTTTATTTGAGAGTTGCTGTTTAATGAATTACAAATAATTTAGAATGACGAATCAAATAGCGACTATTACTCATATAATATATTCTGAAACACTTTGAAGAATATTCATCAGAAAAACTCCTATAAAAGTTCTTCATTGGTGATTTTTCTTTCTGACAAGAAAATGAGAAGCGTCGCGGGTATTCTGTATACCATATTAGTGGTATTCCCTAATCCTATTGGTAAATATAATTATATTTATAATTAAAAATACGTTTTTAACTGCAGCATATTTATTTACTATCCCTTTCGCTCAATTTTCTCACAACGCAATGGAAGGAAGTTACGCCTATCTCGTAAAATCAATGTCTTAAAATGATACGTTTGTTGGATAAAAGGCCCAACCTCAAACGCAAATCTCACCATTTTAATACTAAATATACCATCGGCTTCAAAAACGAATACTGAAATAGTAATCTAATGGGTTCAGTTTAAAAAATGTGTGGGTTGGCATCAAAAAAAGCAGAAAAAAAGTTTTTAAATCGGTGAATATCTTCTGTTCGGCTTTTTTATGAGAATTAAAAAAAAATCCTATCCATTGAACATGTAAAAAAACGTGGTTTTATGGATCTAAATGAACACTTTTTGGAATTGTGTTCGACTGCAAATTTATTCATTTTAAATCGACAAAACATGCTATTATTTTGATTTCACAGAACAAATTTTTTGTATTACTTTGAAATTTTGAGATTCCTTTCAAGTTTGGAATGCTTTAAACACTAGGAAAAATTTTGTTTGTTCATACAAACGAAATAATGGCATGTCTGTTTAATTTAAGCTGAAGAAATTACGGGCTCGATATACTCAACTTTTTTACAAAAAAGTGTACATTCAACTCAATAAACAAACATTTTTCCTAAACATTTATATACAAATTTTAATTGATCAAAAAAATTTTTTAATTCAAAATTTTATATTGCTAGTCACTAGCATAAAGTATACATAAGAAATCCAAAAACACATTACAAATTTTTTCCTGGACTTAACTACCTATAGTCGAAATTATGAGAAGTTGTAGGCTCCGGAGGCTACGATCATGGTTCCTTAAAGCAACCAATCACGACGCAACTGGAACGTGCACGTCATCCGCTTCTGCTCCTTCTGTCCTAGAAGGTAAGCAAGAGCGGGAAATTTACGCGAGATAACATCGGGCAACACTGTTCCTTGGAGTCAGGTCTCTACCCGCGGATGACCTTACGCGGCAGACGTGACAGTTGGAGATGAAGGTTTCACCTCTGGATACTTTTTTAGAGCTACCAATCTTTGTAGAATTTTATGAGGAACAGTGTTGATGGACCAGATGAATTGATCCCAGAAGAACAGCCTTTAGCATCCGGTTCGCGATGGAATGAGCCTGACGCTGGCAAGCCGGAATCTGGTTGAGTTTGCTAATAAATGAAGTGTTCATACCTCAAAGACAGCCGATTATGAGAACTACAAGATCGGCTGGTGCCGAGAGTTCAATCACGTAAATGATCTTGTTCTTCAGATCTTGGAGGACAATATCAGGCTTTGTAGCACTGATAGGTTGAGTGGAGGAGAATGAGAAATTCCATTAGATCTTACACTGATCATTCTCCGCAACGGACTCGAGTTCCCCCTGGGCGTATGGCAAAACGGGCAACATATCAACACCATAGAAGTGCCTAAGATGGTAATATAACACTTTTAGAGCCGCATCGTGTCTCTCTATGTACTCGTAGGGTGCATATTTTGAGCATCCACTGAGAACATGTCCAAGTGTTTCTGGCTCTTGCTTGCACGCTCGGCAGTTGGTATCGCCTACAGGTACATTCATTATGCGCTCGCGGTAAACTAAGGTGTCTATAACGCCGTATTGACAGGCAAAAAGAAATCCCTCAGTCTCCGATTTTAATCCAGCAGACTTGAGAAACATGTTGGACAGACGCATCGATAGCTCTTCTGTACGTATAATGCCGTAGAATTTACTATGAAGGGGCTTCTCAGCATGTTCTCTTAGTAGAAGCGTATGTTCTGCTTCCAGTACACGACTTTTGAGCACCACAGGTGTTAGTGATGCTAGGCCATGTGTAGTATCGCTGGATTCCAATGGGAGGCCAAGCTCCTCTGCGGCCCTATCTGCGGCACGGTATAGAAACGCCGCAGCATTGACGACTTCATGTTGATGTACGAGTCGCATGAGATAATCTGTGCTATTTAGAACTGAGCAGGCTGTAGCCAAAACCGTTCGGCGATGAAGACACTCTAAGCTCAGCAAGCCTCTACCCCCTTTATCTCGAGGGAGGTGTATTCGAGGTACAGAAGATCTAGGATGATGACTTCGATGGATTGTCATCATCTTGCGTGTGCTTCGGTCGAGTTGCTTCAACTCATCGACGTTCTATTTTACTGCACCAAACGTGTAGAACAGTATAGAAACGGCCAGCATATTGGTCGCCTGGATCTTATTCTTTCCAGATAATTCGGAAGCCCAAATTTTTCTGAGAATTTGGCGATACCTTTTTCCAAGGGCCGTTTTTAACATATGCACATCTTGGGTTTCCGCTTGCGGTATTCCAAGATATGTATATGTTTCTCCAATACCAAGATGTTGAATGGTATTTCCGCCTGTGAGTTGAACATCCTGATCGTGACGCGATGATGTAGTTTCTAGTCTTCCTTGGTTTAGGTAGACTCAGGCACACTTGTCCAGTCCGAAGCTCATGGCAATCGCTTTAGAGTACCTATTTACCGCCTCCACAAGGATGTCAAGGTCCTCTTTCGAGGAAGCAAAGAGTTTAAGGTCGTCCATGTATAAAAGATGGTTGACCTTATATTTTGCACAATAGATAGAGGTAAAAGGGAGATGCAGAAAAGTATCGGACTTAGAGAGTCTCCTTGGAAGACCCCCCTCTTATATGTGATATAGCTTGTAGTCACTTGTCTTCTGTCAGATGTTATGAAAAATCTTGTCCGCCACAAGAGCATAAGCTCTTTTATGCATCTCACTATTTTTGAATGCACCTCCAGGCACTCAAGGAGCTTAATAAGTAGCTCATGGTACGTGTTATCGAATGCCTTACGGTAGTCAATCCAAGCCATGCACAGATTGCGTCGATACCTGATCGAGTCCTGGGTAATACACCTGTCTATTAACAGGTTCTCCCTGCAACCTGCCAGACCTCTCTTGCACCCACGTTGTTCAACTATTGCACTCCATACCGGCTCCATAGATGTTAATATCCTCTCTTTGAGGATGCCCGTGAATAGCTTGTAGCTGATGTTTAAACAAGCTCTGAGCCTGTAGTTCTTTAGGCTTGACAAATCTCAGGTCTTAAGGATCAATACCGTGCGTCCTTCCACTAGCCACTGCGGGACGGGTTGTTCTCTGTTTAAGAAAGTAGTAAATATTCGAGCTAGATGTTTGTGCGTAGAAGTAAACTTCTTCCACCAAAATTTTTTGATTTTATCTGGCCCTGGCGCTGAAAAGTTCTTAGTTCTAGCGATAATTTTCTTCACTTCTTCAGCAGTAATTAGTGGACACTTTTCCTCTGGACCTTGTAACTTGTGCCTTTGGCAAAAGTTACGAAAGAGTGATATATCTAAAGCGTCTTCATTTAGCTGATAAGTATCTCCATATACTTGCTCCCAGAAGACTTGAATCTCTTCTCGACTAGGCCGACTTTTAACGGCACGTGACGTTTTAGTGAACAGACGGGAAGGATGAGTAGAAAAGGTGAAATTTTCCTGAATACACTTTACTCGCCGTTCAAGGCGCTGTTTCGCTGTTGAAAGAGATCTTATTTTTTGCGCCCAGTGCTGCTTGATGGTCAACAGTTTACACTTGTTCAGCGTGTGATTTGCTTTCCTTAAGTTTCGAGCAAGTGCCCTAACTTTTGGAGTGAATTTTTTTATTTAATGTTATGTAGCTAATCACGCACTGAATATTTGATGCATGCCGTCTAGCCGTTTCAATTTTGAACTCAAGCTGTGCAATACGCTCGCGAGTCTTACTCAGACGTACTGAAGTATCGTTACTTCTATTGTCGCTAAGCAGGGAGACCGCCTTCTCGTAAACTACACAGTTCAGATTCCAGAGATTAACATCTTTGGGGAGCAAATCCGGGAGAGCAGTATTAGCTTCAGCTAATTTGTCCATCCTGAGAAAGACTTTTTGGTGGATAGATCTCCTACTTCTCATGTTGGCATTATCGGCTATCTGCAAAGGTGGTCTTGCTGGAACGGGTGGAATGTTCGCTGGAGGATGTTGCTCTTCTTCTTGCTGATAAAGAGCTTCATAACCATTTTTTCGCAAAAAGGATATCTGATCTCTTAAATTCTGAGGCGTTTGATGAGTATATTCCGGGTGCATATTCACCCAACGGTCATGTAACCTCTGCATGTTGGCTTCTTTGCCAACAGTTAAGGATGTCCCTCCTGAGTTCGTCCGACCATTTAAATCGATGTTCTCGCGTTTGTCAGTGGCTGACTGCAAGATCCGGAGCTCTCGGGCGATGGGGTCGCCACATCCCTACATCTCTACGTCGAAATTATTATTATTATTATACCATTAAGCCATTTCCCTTTCGGGGTAGGCGTGACTTGCTCGGTTGGAAAATAGTAGTGTGTAGGTGGGTATATAGGTATAAGGTAGATAGGTATGTAGTTGTTAGATATAGATATTTTAGATTGATCTGGAATTCTCGTGTTATTTATTTAAATGACACGTTCGTTCCGCAACACGGCTCTGACCCAGGTTGCTGATCAATCTCTCTAGCGATCACCCTAAGTGAAGAGCCTCACAAAAATTGTTATGGGTGGTTCCCGCATGGGCCCATTAGTATCCAAGGTCTTTGTTTCAGACGTCATTCAATCTACTGTCACTCTGTTTACAAACTATTTGTAGCCACACTTTTCTGTCCTGGCATACTGCTCTAGCTTCCTTCACGTCCATGCATTTTTTCATGCAAGGTCTTGTGTTTCTATGGCTTCTTACGTCTCTTCAGATTGATGTCTCATTCACAGATTCTAACCATTCTTTCGGCGGTCTACATCTGGGCATTCTGCCATTTAATTTACCTTTATACACTTGTTTGGTCAGTCCAGTGTTTCCCGCATATTGTGCGCAAAGGTTTCATGCCAATCACGTTAATTTTACTCCTGTCCTTCTCTTGACCTTTTAGCTTTTTTTGATATGTTTTTATTTCTAAGCATGGACCCTGCTCTACTGATAACCTGCTTACCCTTATTTATGCGCCTATCTAACTCCTCATCTATTTTTCCGTCACTAGTGAATAGGCTACACAGATATACGTACTTGTCAACTTGTTCTAATCTCGCATCATTTAGGACAATGTTGCACATTGTTTTCTCAGTTTTTCCTTCAAACACCATGATTTTTGTTTTATTTACGTTAATTTTAAGGCCCATTTTCTTCATGCTTGTATTAAGTTTATTCAACATTCTTTGCAAGTCCTCCATTGATTCTGCTATAACAATCTTGTCATCTGCGAAAGCTAACCCACGTACCTTCACTGTTTCGAGATCTACACCTTCTTCGTCGAAGAAGGCCGTCCTTAGACACTTATTCATAAATATGATAAATAGCCATGAGGACATAACGCATCCTTGTTTCACGCCTTGCATAATATCGAACTAGTCACTCTCTTTCCCATTTACCCTTACACTCGCTTTACTATCTGTATATATTGTTTTGATTGCCTGTAGGAGCAGTCTATTGACTCCGTACTCTTTAAGGACTTCCCAAAGTTTACTTCTATTTACCTTGTCAAATGCTTTTTCTAGGTCAACATTGCGCAGAAAACTTTCTTTCCTACTCTCAAGCTTTTTTCTGTGATCTGTCTTAAACTAAATATCTGATCTGTAAATGATCTTCCTGGCATCAATCCACTTTGGACTTTCCATATCTTTTCTTCTGTAATTTTCATTACCCTACGAATAAGAATTTTTGAGTATATTTTACTTACGGCACTTAGTAAGCTGATACCTCTGTAATTACTGCAGTTGCTTTTATCTCCCTTTCTTTTGTATATTGGTACGATAATCGCTTTTCTCCAATCGTCTGGGACTTCTCCCAACTCGATACATAAATTTATCAATTCGCACAACCTGTGAGGTATGTACTCGCCACTGTATTTAAGCATTTCAGCGCTGATACTGTCTACACCAGCAAACTCTGTATTTTTACTTTCCTTCTATCTCTAATATTTCAATTACATTTTTTGTTGTAAAATAAAAACTATAATTCATTAAATTAATTTAATAACTAAAATAATAATTAATTTCCTACTTATAATTTATTTTTTCAGAATTAGGTCGGCCACATAAAGAAGCTGCAATTCATCCTGTCCCTATTCACCTTAATATTCATCATTATGAAAGTGTATTAGGTCCAGGTGTAATTTTCAATTTACCAGCAGGTGTATATCACGTAGGAACGGATGAGACTAAGGAGTTCATCATTGGAGTAGTCATATATGGACGTTTGCGTCCATTCATGGCTCCTAGAATGGATCTCAGTAATAACTATGGTAGAGTTAAAGTACGTATAACTAGCAACACTGCCAACGAGGTTTTACCAATATCGAACGAGGATTATCTGAATAATCAGTTTTGCAAGAGATTTGGGCCTGAGAATATTCGGATTGGTGAGATAACGGGATAATTAAATCTGGGGATACTCGACAAATTTTAAAAATAAATGAATTTGGACTAAACTTTGTGAATTAAGAGTTATTTGCAATAAAAATATGCTGCCCGAAGTTCGTGAAGCATCAGAGTTTGGTTCACTAGAAAAAAATTAACATGTAATCTTCTGGAGAAATGATAAAAACGGGCGGGCGATATTTGCAGGACACTGCTCACATTTGACAAATCTCCGGGGAACGAAATGATGAAAATTAGGTTAAACTGAAGTATTTTATTCTTAAATATTTAATATAAACGCTGTACAAATTCCAAGTACATTCAGAACCTCTTTCATCTACAAAAAGTTTGGTAAAATTCAAAATCTTGAAAATCTATTATGAAGTAGTGAGAGACGTAAAAACATTGCACTGCAATCGAGTGGGCTGAGAGCATTGAGTGCAGTTTCACCGGCAAAGCTCAATCAGCATCGGTCATTTGGATTTCAGAAACTGAGGTCAAACAGAGAAGCCACTTTGTCTAGTTTTTTGTATATATAATCTAAAGAGTAGTAAGACTGGCGGTGATGGCCGTTTATTTCGGAAAAAATTATATTTTCTATGTAATAAGGGAAAGAAAAAAATTCGACCTACACTGAAAAAAATGGTTAGTTGTGACAAGAAGCTCTTTATTATTAGAGATGGTATTAGATGCGATAACCACTTCGATGGTAAAAGTGACTAACCAGTTTAGTGCGGAAACAAGTCGCCGTTAGTAATCCTTCGTAGGTTATATTAGTAAGAATAGTAATTCTAGTCACAACAAATAAAGTAGACACATTTACCACCAATTTATTTTCCAAGAAATAAAAGTAGTAATAGTTACAAGTTTCCCTCCTTGGCGAAATTGCAGAACTGAAACCTGAGCAGTACTGCCAATATTCGCACCGAAATATCGCGTCATGCTCTCGATCGTCTCCATTTTCATCTTAACCTTTTTGTGAATTGTGCAGTGGTGAAGGTCGTGAAGACTATCGCGTCGATCTAAATTTTCTAATAGACTTACTACTACTGCAAGTCTGCACTTTTAAATAACAAAGAACTCCAATACAAGGCCGACTGATTTTGTTCTTCCTAGAACTGCTGGCCCACGCAGTTTCTCAGCGCACAAGCAGTGTCAACAATGCGTGGCCACCCCGCACCATTCATCTAACAACGAATTTAGTGCCACGGCCACTGCGAGGCAACCCCCGAAACTGGCCTTATATTGGAGTTATTGTGTATTGAAATTATAGTGGTTTTTCATTAACATCCCAATGGGCATGTGGGTGTATTTCGGCATGACGTCTTATCAGGACCTGGGCTCTATAGGAAGTCCTGAGGACGCTCTTGTGTCCACTATAGAGAAATATAATAAAATTTACTATAATTTGAATATTGAGAAGTACTAACTTCACAATAGTCCACGAGCCAGTAATTTTAATAGTAAATTTTATATTTTTAATAGTAAGGACTACTAATTTAAATAGTGAAATTCACTCATTTTAATAGTAAGGACTACCTGTTTAAATAGTAAAACTTACTAATTGTAATAGTGAGGATTACTACTTTTAGTAGCGGGATCAACTAGTTCATTTGTAAGAATAACTAATTTAATAGTAACTCTTACTAATTAAAGTGGTAAGGCTTACTACCTGAAAATAGTATGTACCATCGAAAGTTGTCGCGACAACAAGTAATGTAGTAAGGACAACTACTACCAATCTTGCAAATAGAAGTAGTAGCCCCAACCAGTTAGATAGCAGCGGCATATATTGCAAACTAAAGTAGTTGGCTCTCCTACTTTATTAGTTGTCCCAAACAACTATTTTTTTCAGTTTATCATTGGCATCACAAAAACAGAACCATCGCATTAGTGAAGTATTCTAAAATCCATCTAAAAAGGAAGTATTTAAGAGAGTTGTCTACAGCGGTTGTTGCTTTCGTCACTTACCATGCTTTTTACCGGCCACGCCAGAGAAAGTAGATCGTTTGGGGTATCCTAGCGAGCAATCGAAAAACTACCATCTTTCAGGACATGTATCCGTATGTAAAGAAACTCCCAGTGTAGCCAAGGTGGATTCATCAAAGGGGTGAGCACAAAATATACTTGATGAGCCAGGGGAAAAAAAGCATGAATCAGAAAACCCACTTATGAAGAGAAATTTTCTGCATCATTTTTCAAATTGTCGATTGTTGACATGAAAAACTAGCATTTTTAGGTTGAAAAGTACCATTAAGCCATTTCCCTTTCAGGGTAGGCATGACAATGCCCGATTCGGGTAGTGTTTCTGGGTGGATAGTTTTCTTGTAGTTATAAATAACTACAAGTTTGGGCTCACCACACCCATAATATGCCAACAGCACACAGTATTCTCGAATGGTCACCCATCCAAGTACTAACCGTGCCCAACGCTGCTTAACTTCAGTGATCTGACGAGAACTGGGTTTTTCAGCGTGGCATGGCCGTTGGCCATATTGGCCATATTTATATGAAAATATTGATTCCATAGCAAAAGTTTTCAAAAAAGTTGGACTACTGTAAGAGGTGCATCTTTTTTCTAAAATAAAATTTTGTGATAAAAGTGATTTCAAAGTCGATATATAAAATCTTATTTAAATGTTTATATTTAACAAGTTAATGCACATTTTTGAATGCCCATACTTTGAGGTGCTATATCTTTCGCGATTTTAAATAAAATCATGTGGTAATTTGTATAATAATAATGTAAAGTTTCTTTAAGAAATTGGCATCAGCTACTTTTAGCTGAAATAATAACTGTTTGTGCTGTGAACAATAAAGAACAGAGTCTTGTTATCAGATTCTAATAACCGAAGTGGCATAGGCTCTCCATAAACCATCTTAAATTTTTTATGTGCCAAATGCGTAAACGCATCGGTTTTGCGAAAGGCTGTCCTTACTTGAGATGCGCCAGATCCTTGCAAGATCGACGCGTTTACGCCTTTGGCGTAGTAACAATTTAGGAAAGAAACTTCAAACTAAAGCTATTTCATTATTCAATTTTTGTGAAAATTATTCAGCTTTATTACAAGTCTCGACAATTATCAGAAGTTGAAAACGAGACTCCGTTCCTTCAGGTTTTCAGTAAAAACAGTTATTATTTTATCTAAAACTAGTTGATATCAATTTCTTCAAGAAGCTTCACATTATTGATGCACAAATTAACACAGGATTTTATTTAAAATCACGAAAGATATAGAACGTAAAAATATGAGCATTAACTTGTTCGATATATACATTTGCTTGCAATAAAGAAAAAACGACTTTCTATTCTGACTCTGAATTTTGTTATTTCTTTAATCGATGTTTTTTCGAAATGGACCGATAAGGCTGCGGGGAAGCGTGTAATAGTGCGCCCGAGAGACTGGTTGTCGCTTGAGGTCATTTTGTCTCTTTCTATATCAAGACTATGTCAAGTGAACGGAAGCCTTGCACATTGCCACTTCGTCGCCGACAAAGTAAGCAATTATTCACCATTATTTGCCTTCGATTATATATTATTCTTTAAGAATTACATAAAAAAACTATCCTCGATGACTTCGCGAAATCCTCGCCAAGCTATACAGCATGTACACATAAATTACAGAGTACATGTATATACTAAGCACATACTTTTTATTCCACCTACCTATTAAAAATGTTCTCGACTAATCGGCTTTGACTTGAAAGAGACAAAATGACCCCCAACAACAACCTCTCTTTCTGACGCAGTATTTTCACATATTAATGCACTGTTTTATCTCTGTTGTGAACATCTGTTTACAACGAATTTATTTCACTGAGTCGCAGCTCACTATTGTTACACTATATTTGAATCATGCTCTCATAATATTTCTAGTGACAAATAGTGTATCGGTTAAATCAGATGCAGTAATCGTAGTTTTATTCAAGGTTTTGATTTTAACACGTTACTATAACAAATTATGTCTTTAAAGTAAAAAACGATTGATAAAGATCAAAGCGCTTGGAGAAAAGTTGTGAAGATCCGGACTGGCTTTTTATATGACTAAACCACGCCTAGAAAAAAAGGGGGAATCATATCAATGTTTATAGTGCTGATCCCACTCAGAACAACTTAGCCAATTGCGATTAGGAAACAAAGCTTTTTCACGCCTGTCGTACGCAAGAAAAACGAGGAAAGAAGAGTTTTCCTCGAAAAGTATAAAAACTTAATTTAGGCTAAATCCTGTCAAATCTTCCAGGGTCGAATTAGGAGGTGAATTTGGTCGCGATGTTCAGTCTCGAGAAGCCGATTAGTCTGGACGTTGCTTGATAGGCCAGTCAAAGAAGCGGAAAAGGGTGCGCAAATACAAAATATTCTTCTACATAAGAAGGTTATATTGAATATTGCCATAAAGTGAGCAGTTGCTATTATTTTTCGAATTCAAACTGCATCTTCCAGCCCCTGAATATCAAGCTCTAAAGTGAAATTAAACTTTTCCTTCAATACGCCTCAAAAATACTTCTTGTTGCACATTCACTGTTATTCATGAAGAAAGAAATTTGTAAGTTAATAACTGCGAATATTATCTTACAAAAATAGAAAATTATTAAGATTTCATAAAATAATTGAGATTAATACTTCAAAGATGATTGAATAAAATAATAATATTGCGAGCTGTTCTCTTCTCCGGAGAATACTTCACGTCTTTTAAACGCAGTTTTTATATTTAAAAAAATCATATTAATACTGACTTTTACACGAAGCATTTCGAAAGTGCTCAGATGATCCTTTCAAAAGTCAGAAATGATTAGATTTGAATTAAGCTGAAAATCAAGTTCCTTAGTGAGGTAGTGCCTGTATTTTAAAACGCAGCAGTTTTTATGTTAGAAAAAATTCATGTTAATCACTGATCTCCTACCTTAATCAGTAGGAGATTTGATCAATTCTAGTCAAAGTTGTATTTGATGATGAACTCTGTCGCAGTGCTTTCGAGCTGCTTATTATAAAGGTGAAAGTGAAGCTAGATTCAGCTTGCTTGAAGTTGCACATTTTAAATAGCAATTAAAGTGTACATTAATTAAACAGCTTACACTTTCTGGCTTACGATACAAGGCTAAGGAACATCATTATTACGTTGGCCCCTCTTCCGATGAGCAATAGCCAGCCTTTAACGCAGTAGTAGTCCACAAGATTTTTCCATTCCTCAGATGGTGGTGGGTCTTGGTCATCAAATGTTAGGTAAGCTTAGCAAATGACCATAGGCTGGGGCCTGCTTCCTAAATGGTGCTCGATCTTTGTTGCCACCAAGTCACTAGAAAAGAACCATGGTAATCCATTAAATTTAATATCGCCTCTGACTTAAGGTGCTGCTCTAGGTGTCTGTACGAAACTATAATAAATGACTGATCCGCTCGTGTTACTTAAGCTTCTAATTTTAGCCTTGAGGGCCCAAGGTTCTTCTATTAAGGCAAAAGTCGTTTGTTCCGCTATCAAACGTCTGCTTAAGACAGCAGAAGCTCCTCTAGCACGGTGAAGGTTCATCTTAGTGAAATCCAAACTAAAGGGGGGACATCTAGTGTCCATTCTAACTTCCAGTTTCCTCCTTTGCTTCTTCCGAAAACAGATTCGGAGCTCTGTCTATGGGTGTAACATTGGTTTTTGATACGACGGATAGCTTTTTTCTTATTCGTCACTTTTTATTGCAATAGCGATTTTGCGGAATAATTGCAATAGAGCTATCTGCACGACATTATCATGTACCTTTACACAGGATTTCATAGTGCTTAAGGTTAGCACCTTGTTAGATCGTTTCAGCTTCAGGCCATAACATTTTTTACCTATCGCCTAACCTCAAATACCCAGAGCCAGAAGAGAAAAAAGAATTTCAAAGTATATTCTTTTTGCAATAATATCATAAGAGCGTTACACGCATGTTCAAGCATATTGTAATGTGAATAACTTGGGCAAATGGACAAATCTGTGGACAACGATAAAAACATAGTTTCAGATTCAACAGTCACACGTTACGATAACGAGCATGGTTGGTTTCTCGAAGTCAAAGAAAATTATGTCAGGCTTCAAGTGCGCGACGGAAACAATTGTCGAGAATATGAAGTTCCAGTATATGCTGCACATCTAGAGCTTTCCTTTTGAGTCAGAGAAATTCTAGAAGATAAAAAGTAATGTCAACTTTCTCATTTACTGATAATACTGAGAAATATGGGACGCTTCAGGTTGAGATGGTACCAGTTAAGACTGAAGAAGACTTTAGGAAGAAGCGTCGAAAAATTGAGGTGATACATGACATAGCTCTGGATTTCATGTATGGCGAAATGCATAACAAAGAATGTGAACACGAGGAATTTCATATTGTTAACGATAAAGTTGAGAAAGATGATTGCAATGGAGAAGAAGATGATGATCAGGACTGGTTAACCTCTAGTATTCTATCAACAGGACAAACTTGAATAGAATGTCCCACATATTCGGCAGCCTGCGATAGATACAAGATTAGACATAAGTATGCTGTAGCTTTGGCTTCATCTGACATATATAAGTACGTTCCCGAAGTAAAAGGTATTTTTTTCTATAGGAATACAATTTATCTTGAAAGAAGGAAAACTCGTCAAAAACTGCAGGAAGAGCCGTTCCATCATCTGCAAAGCTGCATGCCCTTTTGCTTTGCTGGTAAACAGGATGAAACTAAAGTTATGATCGAAACAACTGATGAAAAATTTAGCAAATAACGCAAAAACAAGAGCACACTTCACTCATTGAAGAACCTGTCGGTTCTCACTATGGAAAGGTTTCTTCATGATCAACTAGAGGAGAACCTTTGTAGGTCAGTACAGAACAGTTTACTATATATGTCAACTTCACGGCAACGAGCTGCCTTTTAGGCCTCTTATGGAAAAGTTTGATGGTAAAACTTCTTAACCTAATCAGTACTCAGGTGCAATCGGTAAAACGCTACCAACCAACCATCATCAATGCTCTCAAGCATTTATGGAAAAGCATTTACTTGATCATGTACCTTGAAGATCTCTGTGAGACCGCATATGATACCGTCAAGAACAATGCATGTTTTGCTCATCTAGAGAAATTTTTTTGTGCGATGCTTTGCAATAAAAGGCAAAAAATACGTAATTTGGCTGTGCCTTGTATTCTTGCAGTCATAGAATCTGGTTCAGGAGAATTACGAAAATTCGTGATTCATCCGCTGAATTTGAATGGTTTGATCTGATCGATAATCATGGAAGACTTAAAGAAATTGGCAAAGGACAAACTTCATTGTCTGTCATTTACGGACATCTTTCACCTTCCATGCCTTACCAAAGCTGTCAAAAAATGCGTTCAAGAAGTAACAGCAGCATCCTCCCAGGTGTACAGTTCCAATGTAAGAGAGAGAGAGAGAGAATTTTTTTCCATTCTTCAAAGAATCAAACAAGATAGGTCAGGATTAGCAAGGGCTATGTCAAATGTGGGATAGATCTGTTCCCAGATTAGTTTCTCCTTTCATAAAGTATATTCTTTAGAGGGTTGCGCCGACAGACTTTTGACCGGCGGCAATTTGAGCAATTTTCATTGGCGGCGGGCGGTGCAACGGCGCGCTTCCTCCTTCGC